>JAXIVJ010003677.1:50000-91316 GCA_036785665.1 Chirona hameri | reverse complement strand
GTATGTGTGTGTGTGAGAGTATGTGCAGCTGGTGTGTGCTGGCGGCTGAGCGGTGCCGGTGTGAGTGAGTGAGTGAGTGTATGTGTGTGAGTGAGAGTATGTGCAGCTGGTGTGTGCTGGCGACTGAGCGGTGCCGGTGTGAGTGAGTGAGTGAGTGTGTGAGAGTATGTGCAGCTGGTGTGTGCTGGCGACTGAGCGGTGCCGGTGTGAGTGAGTGAGTGAGAGTATGTGCAGCTGGTGTGTGCTGGCGACTGAGCGGTGCCGGTGTGAGTGAGTGAGTGAGAGTATGTGCAGCTGGTGTGTGCTGGCGACTGAGCGGTGCCGGTGTGAGTGAGTGAGTGAGAGTATGTGCAGCTGGTGTGTGCTGGCGACTGAGCGGTGCCGGTGTGAGTGAGTGAGTGAGAGTATGTGTAGCTGGTGTGTGCTGGCGACTGAGCGGTGCCGGTGTGAGTGAGTGAGTGAGTGAGAGTATGTGCAGCTGGTGTGTGCTGGCGACTGAGCGGTGCCGGTGTGAGTGAGTGAGTGAGAGTATGTGCAGCTGGTGTGTGCTGGCGGCTGAGCGGTGCCGGTGTGAGTGAGTGAGTGAGAGTATGTGCAGCTGGTGTGTGCTGGCGACTGAGCGGTGCCGGTGTGAGTGAGTGAGTGAGAGTATGTGCAGCTGGTGTGTGCTGGCGGCTGAGCGGTGCCGGTGTGAGTGAGTGAGTGAGAGTATGTGCAGCTGGTGTGTGCTGGCGGCTGAGCGGTGCCGGTGTGAGTGAGTGAGTGAGAGTATGTGCAGCTGGTGTGTGCTGGCGACTGAGCGGTGCCGGTGTGAGTGAGTGAGTGAGAGTATGTGCAGCTGGTGTGTGCTGGCGGCTGAGCGGTGCCGGTGTGAGTGAGTGAGTGAGAGTATGTGCAGCTGGTGTGTGCTGGCGACTGAGCGGTGCCGGTGTGAGTGAGTGAGTGAGTGAGTGAGTGAGTGAGTGAGTGAGTGAGTGAGTGAGTGAGTGAGTGAGTGAGTGAGTTAGTTAGTTAGTTAGTTAGTGAGTGAGTGAGTGAGTGAGTGAGTGAGTGAGTGAGTGAGTGAGTGTGTGTGTGAGAGTATGTGCAGCTGGTGTGTGCTGGCGACTGAGCGGTGCCGGTGTGAGTGAGTGAGTGAGTGAGTGAGTGAGTGAGTGAGTGAGTGAGTGAGTGAGTGAGTGAGTGAGTGAGTGAGTGAGTGAGTGAGTGAGAGTATGTGCAGCTGGTGTGTGCTGGCGACTGAGCGGTGCCGGTGTGAGTGAGTGAGTGAGAGTATGTGCAGCTGGTGTGTGCTGGCGACTGAGCGGTGCCGGTGTGAGTGAATGAGTGAGTGAGTGAGAGTATGTGCAGCTGGTGTGTGCTGGCGACTGAGCGGTGCCGGTGTGAGTGAGTGAGTGAGTGAGTGAGAGTATGTGCAGCTGGTGTGTGCTGGCGACTGAGCGGTGCCGGTGTGAGTGAGTGTATGTGTGTGTGTGTGAGAGTATGTGCAGCTGGTGTGTGCTGGCGACTGAGCGGTGCCGGTGTGAGTGAGTGTATGTGTGTGTGTGAGAGTATGTGCAGCTGGTGTGTGCTGGCGACTGAGCGGTGCCGGTGTGAGTGAGTGTATGTGTGTGAGAGTATGTGCAGCTGGTGTGTGCTGGCGACTGAGCGGTGCCGGTGTGAGTGAGTGTATGTGTGTGTGTGAGAGTATGTGCAGCTGGTGTGTGCTGGCGACTGAGCGGTGCCGGTGTGAGTGAGTGAGTGAGAGTATGTGCAGCTGGTGTGTGCTGGCGACTGAGCGGTGCCGGTGTGAGTGAGTGAGTGAGAGTATGTGCAGCTGGTGTGTGCTGGCGACTGAGCGGTGCCGGTGTGAATGAGTGAGTGAGAGTATGTGTAGCTGGTGTGTGCTGGCGACTGAGCGGTGCCGGTGTGAGTGAGTGAGTGAGTGAGAGTATGTGTAGCTGGTGTGTGCTGGCGACTGAGCGGTGCCGGTGTGAGGGAGTGAGTGAGTGAGTGAGAGTATGTGCAGCTGGTATGTGCTGGCGGCTGAGCGGTGCCGGTGTGAGTGAGTGAGTGAGTGCGTGAGAGTATGTGCAGCTGGTGTGTGCTGGCGACTGAGCGGTGCCGGTGTGAGTGAGTGAGTGAGAGTATGTGCAGCTGGTGTGTGCTGGCGACTGAGCGGTGCCGGTGTGAATGAGTGAGTGTATGTGTAGCTGGTGTGTGCTGTATGTGTAGCTGTATGTGTAGCTGGTGTGTGCTGGCGACTGAGCGGTGCCGGTCGGCGTTGCCAGGTGTTCCGCGGCCACAAGAAGGAGGCGGCCAGCGTGTCGTGGCACCCGATCCACGAGACGCTCTTCTCCAGCGGCGGCTCAGACGGATCGCTCATGTTCTGGAACGTCGGGTAAGTAACTCACTTCACCCCCTCCCACCCCGTCAGATGACTGATCTCTGCACTGAAACTATTTATAATCAGGAAAACAGCATCGGTGTCTCTACTTGTCCAGTTGACGTTGACGTATTTGAAAGCAGCCAATATGCCGGTAATGGCCCCCGAGTGACGCGACCGACAACGTCCACTCCGTACGGGGTGAAAGTAGTATCTGTGAATTATTGTTCCTCATCGAATATAAACGGTCTAGTAGTCGCTTAACATTGCTCCGACATTTTCCGTTAATCTTAACGATACTTATCGGCTTGTCATTTTAGACCTCAGACTCGGTCTTGAAACAGACGCCACTTTAACCCTCGCCCTACGGGAGCTTTTTTCACCTTCGCCCTACGGGGGGGGGGGGCCTGACAGGCCCCCCCTGTTAACTTCCAAACCAAGCAAATTAGAGCAATGCGGTAAGAACCAGCATGTTGCCTGTCATGAGAGGAATCTAACAGTATGCGATTTTTAGGTTTCAGGTCAACGGGTGACCTTCCAGGTCAAGTGAATGACCTCGGATTTACCACGTCCAGAACAGCGATTTTGCTCTTCAGAAAACCTCAAAATTAGAAATTGATAAATGTAAATAAAAAGGCATGTTCCTAGACCAGTTTTGGCTCAGAAATACAAAAAAGTAATTATTTGTTCGTATCTTGTCCAAAAATGTCAAAAAAAAAGTTATTTAAAAAAGGACGTCATCAGTTTCTTACACTTAGGAAGCCATCACTCAGTCAATAATGGAGATATTGCTTTGAAATTTGGTATGAGTATGGTCCATACTCAGTTCTCTCACATATATTCCGGTTTTTCTAATATCTTTGAAAATTTTGATTTTGTGGGGATTTTTCAACAAAAAAAAATATTTTTATTTTAGGGGTCAAAAACCCAAAAATTTGAAAATCCGAGATTGTCATTTTAAAGAGAATGCCATTTTGTATCTTTGGTGAATTGAGTTTGCAATTTGCTTTAAAACTCTGTTCCCTACGATTTTTCTAATATTTCTCATTTTTTTACCAACATGACGTCATCAAAACATTATTATCTCTCAAAATACTTAACCAATTTCAAATAAATTTTTACAACTGTTTTACTGTTACAATTTTACAATACTGTTACAATTCAATTTACAACTGTTACAACTGTTACAATTTTTACAACTGTTGATAATTGTTGTAAACTCAGCTACCAAAAAATTCAGCAAGATGCACCCCATGTGTCAAAAGTTATTCAAGAAAAACCTCGGGGGGGGGGGGCTGTCAGCCCCCCCCCCCCCCCCCGTAGGGCGAGGGTTAATGTGACCTACGTCATGACCTGAGCCGACAATCCACACTGACCGTCCGTGACTGCGACCGTGACCGATCAATCACCGCTGCCGGTGCGGCCCATACTATGACCGCACCAGGACTATGAATGACCGTGGCCGTGACCGCGTCTTCCCCTACCGTGTGCCCCCAGCTGTGACAAGGAGGTGGGGTGCATTGAGCAGGCGCATGACTCGCTCATCTGGTGCATGTCCTGGCACCCGCTCGGCCACGTGCTGGCCTCCGGCTCCAACGATCACACCACCAAGTTCTGGACCCGTAACCGGCCGGGGGACACCATGCAGGACAAGTACAACCTCAACATCGGCGAGGTCCCGGAGAGCGGCGCCGTGCCGGCCGCCAGGCGCACCTCCACATCCGAGGACCCGTCGCAGCCAGGTACGCTCCCTCCGACACAGCCGAGCTGTAACATACCAGTCAGTGTATCGCCCTTTGTTTTGCGAATGGAGCTCACCGTTTCGGAAGTTTGAGGTAGGCTTGTGTATTTGTTTGTGGCATCTGGCATCTCTAAGGCCCGGTATCTGGCGTGCTGCATGATGCCATGTTCTGTACCGACGGCGGTATGTTTCTGGTGTCTGTTGTCTGTGATGTCATGTGTGCTATTCCACACGTTGCAGCAACGGCAGGTTAACACATGCAGTAGCAGCCTGAGCTGTGTGTTGTACTGACGATGGTGTGTGCTGTCTGTGTGTGTTATACTGACGATGGTGTGTGCTGTCTCTGTGTGTTGTACTGACGATGGTGTGTGCTGTATCTGTGTGTTATACTGACGATGGTGTGTGCTGTCTCTGTGTGTTGTACTGACGATGGTGTGTGCTGTCTGTGTGTGTTATACTGACGAGGGTGTGTGTTGTCTCTGTGTGTTGTACTGACGAGGGTGTGTGTTATACTGACGATGGTGTGTGATATCTCTGTGTGTTGTACTGACGATGGTGTGTGCTGTCTGTGTGTTATACTGACGAGGGTGTGTGCTGTCTCTGTGTGTTGTACTGACGAGGGTGTGTGTTGTACTGACGATGGTGTGTGCTGTCTCTGTGTGTTATACTGACGATGGTGTGTGCTGTCCCTGTGTGTTATACTGACGAGGGTATGTGCTGTCTCTGCATGTTGTACTGACGAGGGTGTGTGTGTTGTACTGACGATGGTGTGTGCTGTCTCTGTGTGTTATACTGACGAGGATGTGTGCTGTCTCTGTTTGTTGTACTGACGAGGGTGTGTGCTGTCTCTGTGTGTTGTACTGACGAGGGTGTGTGTTGTACTGACGATGGTGTGTGCTGTCTCTGTGTGTTATACTGACGATGGTGTGTGCTGTCTCTGTGTGTTGTACTGACGAGGGTGTGTGTTGTACTGACGATGGTGTGTGCTGTCTCTGTGTGTTATACTGACGATGG
Organism: Chirona hameri; assembly: GCA_036785665.1. Taxonomy (NCBI): domain Eukaryota; kingdom Metazoa; phylum Arthropoda; class Thecostraca; order Balanomorpha; family Balanidae; genus Chirona; species Chirona hameri. Next base: position 86,196 of record JAXIVJ010003677.1, on the reverse strand, counting down.
TGTGTGCTGTCTCTGTGTGTTATACTGACGAGGATGTGTGCTGTCTCTGTTTGTTGTACTGACGAGGGTGTGTGCTGTCTCTGTTTGTTGTACTGACGAGGGTGTGTGTTGTACTGACGATGGTGTGTGCTGTCTCTGTGTGTTATACTGACGATGGTGTGTGCTGTCTCTGTGTGTTGTACTGACGAGGGTGTGTGTTGTACTGACGATGGTGTGTGCTGTCTCTGTGTGTTATACTGACGATGGTGTGTGCTGTCTCTGTGTGTTATACTGACGATGGTATGTGCTGTCTATGTGTGTTGTACTGACGATGGTGTGTGCTGTCTCTGTGTGTTATACTGACGATGGTGTGTGCTGTCTCTGTGTGGTATACTGACGATGGTGTGTGCTGTCTCTGTGTGCTATACTGACGATGGTGTGTGATGTCTCTGTGTGTTATACTGACGATGGTGTGTGCTGTCTCTGTGTGTTGTACTGACGATGGTGTGTGCTGTCTCTGTGTGTTATACTGACGAGGGTGTGTGTTGTACTGACGATGGTGTGTGCTGTCTCTGTGTGTTATACTGACGATGGTGTGTGCTGTCTCTGTGTGTTATACTGACGATGGTGTGTGCTGTCTCTGTGTGTTGTACTGACGATGGTGTATGCTGTCTCTGTGTGTTATACTGACGATGGTGTGTGCTGTCTCTGTGTGTTATACTGACGATGGTGTGTGCTGTCTCTGTGTGTTGTACTGACGATGGTATGTGCTGTCTCTGTGTGTTGTACTGACGATGGTATGTGCTGTCTCTGTGTGTTGTACTGACTATGGTGTGTGCTGTCTCTGTGTGTTATACTGACGATGGTGTGTGCTGTCTCTGTGTGTTGTACTGACGATGGTGTGTGCTGTCTCTGTGTGTTGTACTGACGATGGTGTGTGCTGTCTCTGTGTGTTGTACTGACGATGGTGTGTGCTGTCTCTGTGTGTTATACTGACGATGGTGTGTGCTGTCTCTGTGTGTTATACTGACGATGGTGTGTGCTGTCTCTGTGTGTTATACTGACGATGGTGTGTTGTACTGACGATGGTGTGTGCTGTCTCTGTGTGTTATACTGACGATGGTGTGTTGTACTGACGATGGTGTGTGCTGTCTCTGTGTGTTGTACTGACGATGGTGTGTGCTGTTTCTGTGTGTTGTACTGACGATGGTGTGTGCTGTCTCTGTGTGTTATACTGACGATGGTGTGTGCTGTCTCTGTGTGTTATACTGACGATGGTGTGTGCTGTCTCTGTGTGTTATACTGACGATGGTGTGTTGTACTGACGATGGTGTGTGCTGTCTCTGTGTGTTATACTGACGATGGTGTGTTGTACTGACGATGGTGTGTGCTGTCTCTGTGTGTTGTACTGACGATGGTGTGTGCTGTTTCTGTGTGTTGTACTGACGATGGTGTGTGCTGTCTCTGTGTGTTGTACTGACGATGGTGTGTGCTGTCTCTGTGTGTTGTACTGACGATGGTGTGTGATATCTCTGTGTGTTATACTGACGATGGTGTGTGATGTCTCTGTGTGTTGTACTGACGATGGTGTGTGATATCTGTGTGTGTTGTACTGGCTCTGTGTGTTGTACTGACGATGGTGTGTGCTGTCTCTGTGTGTTATACTGACGAGGGTGTGCGTTATACTGACGATGGTGTGTGATGTCTCTGTGTGTTGTACTGACGATGGTGTGTGATATCTCTGTGTGTTGTACTGTCTCTGTGTGTTGTACTGACGATGGTGTGTGCTGTCTCTGTGTGTTATACTGACGAGGGTGTGTGTTGTACTGACGATGGTGTGTGCTGTATATGTGTGTTATACTGACGATGGTGTGTGCTGTCTCTGTGTGTTGTACTGACGATGGTGTGTGCTGCCTCTGTGTGTTATACTGACGAGGGTGTGTGTTGTACTGACGATGGTGTGTGCTGTCTCTGTGTGTTATACTGACGATGGTGTGTGCTGTCTCTGTGTGTTATACTGACGATGGTGTGTGCTGTCTCTGTGTGTTATACTGACGATGGTGTGTGCTGTCTCTGTGTGTTATACTGACGAGGGTGTGTGCTGTCTCTGTGTGTTATACTGACGAGGGTGTGTGTTGTACTGACGATGGTGTGTGCTGTCTCTGTGTGTTGTACTGACGATGGTGTGTGCTGTCTCTGTGTGTTATACTGACGAGGGTGTGTGTTGTACTGACGATGGTGTGTGCTGTCTCTGTGTGTTATACTGACGAGGGTGTGTGTTGTACTGACGATGGTGTGTGCTGTATATGTGTGTTATACTGACGATGGTGTGTGCTGTCTCTGTGTGTTGTACTGACGATGGTGTGTGCTGCCTCTGTGTGTTATACTGACGAGGGTGTGTGTTGTACTGACGATGGTGTGTGCTGTCTCTGTGTGTTATACTGACGATGGTGTGTGCTGTCTCTGTGTGTTATACTGACGATGGTGTGTGCTGTCTCTGTGTGTTATACTGACGATGGTGTGTGCTGTCTCTGTGTGTTATACTGACGAGGGTGTGTGCTGTCTCTGTGTGTTATACTGACGAGGGTGTGTGTTGTACTGACGATGGTGTGTGCTGTCTCTGTGTGTTATACTGACGATGGTGTGTGCTGTCTCTGTGTGTTATACTGACGATGGTGTGTGCTGTCTCTGTGTGTTGTACTGACGATGGTGTGTGCTGTCTCTGTGTGTTATACTGACGAGGGTGTGTGTTGTACTGACGATGGTGTGTGCTGTCTCTGTGTGTTATACTGACGTGTGTGTTATACTGACGATGGTGTGTGCTGTATCTGTGTGTTATACTGACGATGGTGTGTGCTGTCTCTGTGTGTTGTACTGACGATGGTGTGTGCTGTCTCTGTGTTATACTGACGAGGGTGTGTGTTGTACTGACGATGGTGTGTGCTGTCTCTGTGTGTTATACTGACGATGGTGTGTGCTGTCTCTGTGTGTTGTACTGACGATGGTGTGTGCTGTCTCTGTGTGTTATACTGACGAGGGTGTGTGTTGTACTGACGATGGTGTGTGCTGTCTCTGTGTGTTATACTGACGTGTGTGTTATACTGACGATGGTGTGTGCTGTATCTGTGTGTTATACTGACGATGGTGTGTGCTGTCTCTGTGTGTTGTACTGACGATGGTGTGTGCTGTCTCTGTGTTATACTGACGAGGGTGTGTGTTGTACTGACGATGGTGTGTGCTGTCTCTGTGTGTTATACTGACGATGGTGTGTGCTGTATCTGTGTGTTATAATGACGATGGTGTGTGCTGTCTCTGTGTGTTATACTGACGATGGTGTGTGCTGTCTCTGTGTGTTGTACTGACGATGGTGTGTGCTGTCTCTGTGTGTTGTACTGACGATGGTGTGTGCAGTATCTGTGTGTTGTACTGACGATGGTGTGTGCTGTCTATGTGTGTTGTACTGACGATGGTGTGTGCTGTCTCTGTGTGTTATACTGACGATGGTGTGTGCTGTCTCTGTGTATTGTACTGACGGCTTGGTGGCAATGAGAAATGCTTTATATCTTCTACTTAGTTTACCAGCATGCTGGTTAGAACAATCGTCAGTTAGAATTGTTAGAACTTGGCACTTGTCAGAACTTTACAGGCTAGTTAGTGCACATGTGAGGTGTCATTCCTTCTAGAAGTGGAAATATGTGTGGTGTGTGTACCAGCGGGTGTGGAAGAGCCATTTATGGAACACCTAAGAACAGCAATACGATGGTGTGTGCTGTCTCTGTGCGTTGTACTGACGATGGTGTGTGCTGTCTCTGTGTGTTGTACTGACGATTGTGTGTGCTGTCTCTGTGTGTTATACTGACGATGGTGTGTGCTGTCTCTGTGTGTTATACTGACGATGGTGTGTGCTGTCTCTGTGTGTTATACTGACGATGGTGTGTTGTACTTACGATGGTGTGTGCTGTCTCTGTGTGTTGTACTGACGATGGTGTGTGCTGTCTCTGTGTGTTGTACTGACTATGGTGTGTGCTGTCTCTGTGTGTTATACTGACGATGGTGTGTGCTGTCTCTGTGTGTTGTACTGACGATGGTGTGTGCTGTCTCTGTGTGTTGTACTGACGATGGTGTGTGCTGTCTCTGTGTGTTGTACTGACGATGGTGTGTGCTGTCTCTGTGTGTTGTACTGACGATGGTGTGTGATATCTTTGTGTGTTATACTGACGATGGTGTGTGATGTCTCTGTGTGTTATACTGACGATGGTGTGTGCTGTCTCTGTGTGTTCTACTGTCTCTGTGTGTTGTACTGACGATGGTGTGTGATATCTCTGTGTGTTATACTGACGATGGTGTGTGATGTCTCTGTGTGTTGTACTGACGATGGTGTGTGATATCTCTGTGTGTTGTACTGTCTCTGTGTGTTGTACTGACGATGGTGTGTGCTGTCTCTGTGTGTTATACTGACGAGGGTGTGTGTTGTACTGAAGATAGTGTGTGCTGTCTATGTGTGTTGTACTGACGATGGTGTGTGCTGTCTCTGTGTGTTGTACTGTCTCTGTGTGTTCTACTGTCTCTGTGTGTTGTACTGACGATGGTGTGTGATATCTCTGTGTGTTATACTGACGATGGTGTGTGATGTCTCTGTGTGTTGTACTGACGATGGTGTGTGATATCTCTGTGTGTTGTACTGTCTCTGTGTGTTGTACTGACGATGGTGTGTGCTGTCTCTGTGTGTTATACTGACGAGGGTGTGTGTTATACTGACGATGGTGTGTGATGTCTCTGTGTGTTGTACTGACGATGGTGAGTGATATCTCTGTGTGTTGTACTGTCTCTGTGTGTTGTACTGACGATGGTGTGTGCTGTCTCTCTGTGTTATACTGACGAGGGTGTGTGTTGTACTGACGATGGTGTGTGCTGTCTCTGTGTGTTGTACTGACGATGGTGTGTGCTGTCTCTGTGTTATACTGACGATGGTATGTGCTGTCTCTGTGTGTTATACTGACGATGGTGTGTGCTGTCTCTGTGTGTTGTACTGACGATGGTGTGTGCTGTCTGTGTGTTGTACTGACGATGGTGTGTGCTGTCTCTGTGTGTTGTACTGACGATGGTGTGTGCTGTCTATGTGTGTTATACTGACGATGGTGTGTGCTGTCTCTGTGTGTTGTACTGACGATGGTGTGTGCTGTCTCTGTGTGTTGTACTGACGATGGTGTGTGCTGTCTCTGTGTGTTGTACTGACGATGGTGTGTGCTGTCTCTGTGTGTTATACTGACGATGGTGTGTGTTGTACTTACGATGGTGGGTGTAATGTACTGACGATAGCGTGTGCTGTCTCTATGTGTTATACTGACGATAGCGTGTGCTGTCTCTGTGTGTTATACTGACGATGGTGTGTGTTGTACTGACGATGGTGTGTGCTGTCTCTGTGTGTTGTACTGACGATAGCGTGTGCTGTCTCTGTGTGTTGTACTGACGATGGTGTGTGCTGTCTCTGTGTGTTGTACTGACGATGGTGTGTGCTGTCTCTGTGTGTTGTACTGACGATGGTGTGTGCTGTCTCTGTGTGTTATACTGACGATGGTGTGTGTTGTACTGACGATGGTGTGTACTGTATCTGTGTGTTGTACTGACGATGGTGTGTGCTGTCTCTGTGTGTTATACTGACGATGGTGTGTGCTGTCTCTGTGTGTGTTGTACTGACGATGGTGTGTGCTGTCTCTGTGTGTTATACTGACGATGGTGTGTGCTGTCTCTGTGTGTTGTACTGACGATAGCGTGTGCTGTCTCTGTGTGTTGTACTGACGATGGTGTGTGCTGTCTCTGTGTGTTGTACTGACGATGGTGTGTGCTGTCTCTGTGTGTTGTACTGACGATGGTGTGTGCTGTCTCTGTGTGTTATACTGACGATGGTGTGTGTTGTACTGACGATGGTGTGTACTGTCTCTGTGTGTTGTACTGACGATGGTGTGTGCTGTCTGTGTGTTATACTGACGATGGTGTGTGCTGTCTCTGTGTGTGTTGTACTGACGATGGTGTGTGCTGTCTCTGTGTGTTATACTGACGATGGTGTGTGTTGTACTGACGATGGTGTGTACTGTCTCTGTGTGTTGTAATGACGATGGTGTGTGCTGTCTCTGTGTGTTATACTGACGATGGTGTGTGCTGTCTCTGTGTGTTGTACTGACGATGGTGTGTGCTGTCTCTGTGTGTTATACTGACTATGGTGTGTGCTGTATCTGTGTGTTATACTGACGATGGTGTGTGCTGTCTCTGTGTGTTGTACTGACGATGGTGTGTGCTGTCTCTGTGTGTTGTACTGACGATGGTGTGTGCTGTCTCTGTGTGTTGTACTGACGATGGTGTGTGCTGTCTCTGTGTGTTGTACTGACGATGGTGTGTGCTGTCTCTGTGTGTTATACTGACGATGGTGTGTGCTGTCTCTGTGTGTTATACTGACGATGGTGTGTGCGGTCTCTGTGTGTTATACTGACGATGGTGTGTGCTGTCTCTGTGTGTTGTACTGACGATGGTGTGTGCTGTCTCTGTGTGTTGTACTGACGATGGTGTGTGCTGTCTCTGTGTGTTATACTGACGATGGTGTGTGCTGTCTCTCTGTGTGTTGTACTGACGATGGTGTGTGCTGTCTCTGTGTGTTGTACTGACGATGGTATGTGCTGTCTCTTTGTGTTGTACTGACGATGGTGTGTGCTGTCTCTGTGTGTTGTACTGACGATGGTGTGTGCTGTCTCTGTGTGTTGTACTGACGATGGTGTGTGCTGTCTCTGTGTGTTATACTGACGATGGTGTGTGCTGTCTCTGTGTGTTGTACTGACGATGGTATGTGCTGTCTCTGTGTGTTATACTGACGATGGTGTGTGCTGTCTCTGTGTGTTATACTGACGATGGTGTGTGCTGTCTCTGTGTGTTGTACTGACGATGTCTGTGTGTTTGACGATGGTGGGTGCTGTCTCTGTGTGGTATACTGACGATAGCGTGTGCTGTCTGTGTATTGTACTGACGATGGTGTGTGCTGTCTCTGTGTGTTGTACTGACGATGGTGTGTGCTGTCTCTGTGTGTTGTACTGACGATGGTGTGTGATATATTTGTGTGTTGTACTGGCGATGGTGTATGATATCTCTGTGTGTTATACTGACGATGGTGTGTGCTGTCTCTGTGTGTTATACTGACGATGGTGTGTGCTGTCTCTGTGTGTTGTACTGACGATGGTGTGTGCTGTCTCTGTGTGTTGTACTGACGATGGTGTGTGCTGTCTCTGTGTGTTGTACTGACGATGGTGTGTGCTGTCTCTGTGTGTTGTACTGACGATGGTGTGTGCTGTCTCTGTGTGTTGTACTGACGATGGTGTGTGCTGTCTCTGTGTGTTATACTGACGATGGTGTGTGCTGTCTATGTGTGTTGTACTGACGACGGTGTGTGCTGTCTCTGTGTGTGTTGTACTGACGATGGTGTGTGCTGTCTCTGTGTGTTATACTGACGATGGTGTGTGTTGTACTGACGATGGTGTGTACTGTCTCTGTGTGTTGTACTGACGATGGTGTGTGCTGTCTCTGTGTGTTATACTGACGATAGCGTGTGCTGTCTCTGTGTGTTATACTGACGATGGTGTGTGCTGTCCCTGTGTGCTGTACTGACGATGGTGTGTGATATCTCTGTGTGTTGTACTGGCGATGGTGTATGATATCTCTGTGTGTTATACTGACGATGGTGTGTGCTGTCTCTGTGTGTTGTACTGGCGATGGTGTGTGCTGTCTCTGTGTGTTGTACTGACGATGGTGTGTGATATCTCTGTGTGTTGTACTGACGATGGTGTGTGCTGTCTCTGTGTGTTATACTGACGATGGTGTGTGCTGTCTCTATGTGTTGTACTGACGATGGTGTGTGATATGTCTGTGTGTTGTACTGACGATGGTGTGTGCTGTCTCTGTGTGTTATACTGACGATGGTGTGTGCTGTCTCTATGTGTTGTACTGACTATGGTGTGTGATATGTCTGTATGTGTGTTATACTGACGATGGTGTGTGCTGTCTCTGTGTGTTATACTGACGATGGTGTGTGTTGTACTGACGATGTTGTGTGCTGTCTCTGTGTGTTATACTGACGATGGTGTGTGCTGTCTCTGTGTGTTGCACTGACGATGGTGTGTGATATCTCTGTGTGTTGTACTGTCTCTGTGTGTTGTACTGACGATGGTGTGTGATGTCTCTGTGTGTTGTACTGACGATGGTGTGTGCTGTCTCTGTGTTGTACTGACGATGGTGTGTGATGTCTATGTGTGTTGTACTGACGATGGTGTGTGATATCTCTGTGTGTTGTACTGGCGATGGTGTATGATATCTCTGTGTGTTGTACTGACGATGGTGTGTGTGTTGTACTGGCGATGGTGTGTGCTGTCTCTGTGTGTTGTACTGGCGATGGTGTATGATGTCTCTGTGTGTTGTACTGACGATGGTGTGTGTTGTACTGGCGATGGTGTGTGCTGTCTCTGTGTGTTATACTGACGATGGTGTGTGTTGTACTGGCGATGGTGTGTGCTGTCTCTGTGTGTTGTACTGGCGATGGTGTATGATATCTCTGTGTGTTGTACTGACGATGGTGTGTGATGTCTCTGTGTGTTATACTGACGATGGTGTGTGCTGTCTCTGTGTGTTATACTGACGATGGTGTGTGCTGTCTCTGTGTGTTGTACTGTCTCTGTGTGTTGTACTGACGATGGTGTGTGCTGTCTTTGTGTGTTGTACTGACGATGGTGTGTGATGTCTCTGTGTGTTATACTGACGATGGTGTGTGCTGTCTCTGTGTGTTGTACTGACGATGGTGTGTGCTGTCTCTGTGTGTTATACTGACGATGGTGTGTGTTGTACTGACGATGGTGTGTGCTGTCTCTGTGTGTGTTGTACTGACGATGGTGTGTGCTGTCTCTGTGTGTTATACTGACGATGGTGTGTGCTGTCTCTGTGTGTTATACTGACGATGGTGTGTGCCGTCCCGGCAGCGGAGGAGGGCGTCGACGCGTCGGCTGATGGCGGCAGCAGTTCTGACGCGCACTTCATCCCCGGTATGGGCCCGGAGGACCGGGTGGAGCCGCCGGCCAGTCACACGGACGGCGAGCAGCGGCCGGCCGGCGAGGAGGGCCCGCCGGGCATGCCGGGGCCGGGCGGACCGCCGGGGCCGGACGGCGACCGGCGCTACCCGCAGCGGCGGCCGCACTGGCGCTTCGCCAGCCACTGGAACGAGCGCTGGATGCAGCACGATGACTCAGGAGAGGACCGCGGTCAGTCGGCGCGCACGAATCTGCGTATTACTTCTACGAGTATATCAGGGGTCCAACGGAAATCTTAACGCAGAAAACAATGTGTGTTTTTACATAAAACTGATCGTAATGAAACCTATCTTGCCTTACGGTGAAAGCGTTTTACACGTTCCATATTGCACAACTAAATGGAGAAACCCAGGCATTACAATAGCACGTGAATTATACCACACTTTTACGAGCATGCATGAAACAGTGTTGAAGGCTTTCAAAAGGTGTGGGAAAACATGTTTTTTTAACCATATGCCGTGGTATGTTTCCAACATTGGCACGTGTTTCTGGTATTAGCTTTCGGCCCGCTGAAATTTACAACGGGAAGCAATGTGGTATCACTTTTCGGCCGAAGGGTATTTCAGCGATACCAGACGTAAGCCAGACGATCCATTTATACATTTATCAATGCTTTCATTGACGTTTGAATCCATATCGAATTTCAATTATTCTGGGAAAATGCCAAAGCCATATTTTCAATGAACAAGTTTACCTAAAAACGGCAAATGGTAAAATAAATAGCACACTCGGGCGCTACATTTCCCACGGAATATCGGTCTCCTGTTGATTTTTTCTCTCGGCGCGTTCGCGCCTCGGGTAAAAAATCAACAGGGAGACCTCGACTCCGCGGTAAATATGATACCACCCTCATGAACTATTTTATAATACCACCCTTCTGTGAAGTTGTCCCACCCTCTGGTAAATGTGTCTATGACGTAGGTACGTTGACGTTATACCTATGACGTAACGAGCATGCATGGGAAATACCTTCCTTCCCTTGGGCTGGCCTCGTATTTTTATCGAAAATACCTCGGACCTAACGGTCCTCGGTACTTTCGATAAAAAAACTGTGAGATCACTGAATTGTCCCAGCCCCGGGAAGGAATATATTGACCCCAACCCCCTCCAGTAAGGGTGTAAAATACCCAGCTGTCCTAGCTGGCCAGCTGTCCAGCCTGTCCTACATCGCCATGTCGTTTGAAACATTGCGTGTCGCTGTGTGCAGGCGGATGGCGCGGTGGCCGCGGCGGCTGGCGGGGCCGCGGCCGGGGTGTCTTCAGACCCGGTGACCGCGAGCGGGACCGAGAGGACAGCAAGGACGACAATCCCGGTAGCGACGGCTGCAAGAAGAGAGACGCACGCTGGCCAGACAGGTCAGTACTCAGCTTCAGCAATCAGTGGTCTCAGATCCCTTTTGATCCTCCCGATTGCCGGTCCTCCATCCTTTGTCACGCCCACGTTACCCCGGATCTGGTGGTCGCTGGCCACCGGGCATGTGGTGGCCTCGAGCTGCCCCCCGGGAGTGGTGGCCGTCTGCATGGCGTGGGCTCTCCTCGCAGCTTCGCGCTGCGGGGAAGGGCCTGTCCATGGGCGGTTGCCCGGTCGGCGTCCATTTTTACCCACTTTACCCATTCTCCTTCATCCCATGGCTGCGCAATGGTCCAAGTAGACCGAAGCGGCCTTATCCTAACCAAACCAAAAAAAAATCAGTGGTCTGCTGACAACGGAAGCCTCCACACTCGAACCAAATAAGATCACGTCACATATTCGGTCCTTTACATAGATCTAAACTAGTCAGTAGTGCATACGCTGCCTTGATTCTGCTGCAAGTGCTCCCTGTATCTGTAGTTACTGTCGATTGCTACTATTTCGGTGACCTTGGGTGCTGCTATTTCCGCTGTGATCTGCCAGCTGTTTGTTTTCCCGTGAGCTAACTGTGTTGTATGACGACCCTCCAGGGACGGCCGGCCGCGTAATTTGGACGACCGACAGCCGGAGCAGGACCAGGCGGCGCGGGACGCCGAGATGAGGCCCACCGCCGGCGACCCGGATCGGGGCCGGGACATGCGGGGCCGTGGCGGCGGAGGGCGCGGCCTGCCGGACGGCCGGTTCGGACCGGGACTGCGGGGCCGCGGCGGCAGCCGGGACTGGGACCGGGACGCCGACGACAAAATGAAGATGGAGACGAACGGCGTGCACGAGGGCGGCGGCCCGCCCGGCCGCGGCAGGGGCGCCTTCCGAGGCGACCGCGGCGGCTTCAGAGGCGCCTTCCGTGGCGGCGAGCGGGGTGGCTTCGACGGTGGGGAGCGCGGCGCGCGGGGTGGTTTCGACGGTGGGGAGCGCGGCGCGCGGGGTGGCTTCGACGGCGGAGAGCGCGGCGCGCGGGGTGGCTTCGACGGCGGGGAGCGCGGCGCGCGAGGTGGCTTCGACGGCGGGGAGCGCGGCGCGCGGGGTGGCTTCGACGGCGGGGAGCGCGGCGCGCGGGGTGGCTTGGACGGCGGGGAGCGCGGCGCGCGAGGTGGCTTCGACGGCGGGGAGCGCGGCGCGCGGGACCCGGACGAGCGCCGCGAGGAAAGCCGGCCAGGCCCGGACGGCTGGCGAGGCGGCCGCGGTGGGCCCTCACAGGACGGCTGGCGGGTCAGAGGGGGAGGACGCGGCGGCGGGCCGCCTCAGGAGGAGAGCTGGCGGGGCCGGGGTGGCGGCCGCGGCGGAGGGCCGCCCCGGGACGGTGTGGGCGGCGGCGGCAGAGGAGAGCGGCCGCCCGATGACGGCTGGAAAGGCCGGGATAACGGCCCTCACACAGACGACGGCTGGCGAGGCGGCGGCGGACGCGGTGGCCCCCCTTCACAGGAGGACAGCTGGAGGGGCAGAGGGAGTGGCCGCGGTGGTGGCCCCCCTCCTGACGACGGCTGGAGGGGTGGGGGACGCGGTGGCGGGGGCCCTCCGCAGGATGAGGGCTGGAGGGGCGGCCGGGGCGGTGGCGGCGGTGGCGGTGGCGGTGGCGGTGGCGGTGGCGGTGGTCTGGGTCGCAGCGGAGGGCCTCCACAGGAGGACGGGTGGCGGGGCGGCGGTCCGCCTCAGGATGATAGCTGGCGGGGTGGCGGGCGGGGCGGGGGTCCCCCTCAGGAGGATAGCTGGCGGGGTGGGGCAGGGGTCCGGGGCCGCGGCGGCGGCGGATTCAGAGACGAGGAGCGCGGTGAGTGGCGCGGCGGAGACCGCGGCCGGGCGCGGGGCGGCAGGCCGCCGCCGCCGCGCGGTGACTTCTACTGATCAGCCACCTTCACCTGCACTGCGGCCAGTCGCGGCGGGGGCTGTGTACAGACGTCATGGAAACACGGGCGGGTCATTCTGTGTGATGGGTCTCTTCACCAGCCTCCAGCGCGACACTACTTTAGTGACGAACCTGTGCAGTTGTCATCCGACTGGACTGTGTATCATGTGAACATACCCGGGAAGCGCTCTGTGCTACTGCTCGGCGTGCTCCGGGCATCTTTCTGTCAAATTGTTTCATTCCACAGGCGTCGAATAAATGTTAATGCTCAACCGTTCCCTTTGCTGATCTATTGGCTGGTTCCTTAGATATCCTGATGTTTTGTTCGTGACCTTGGTGCTCCTTATGTCGATCCCAACTGATGTGAAGCTTGATTGATCCACACGATTGATACTGTTGAGTACTACTGGGCTACGCCCTCCCCCCGCTATCTACGCATTCTCCCTAGCCGACTGTGCGCCGTGGGAGACAAGAGGTATTCACCAAAAATATGAGTGAGAGAAAGTGGACATTCATGCTGGGTTCACGATACCACTGAAACTGCTCACAGCCAAGGGCGTAGGCAAGGGGACCATGGTCTCCTCCCCCCCTCACGCTTCGTCACGTTCCCGGGGTTTCCTCTGCACCGTGCCGACCGTCCAGACGGTAGTGGCTACGGGGGAATAGCTGTACTGATACAAAACAATTTGAAAGTAAAACCACTTAAATCAGTTGTAGGTGGCAAAATAGAAACGTTTTGGCTGCAAGTCAGTAACCCACACGGTCGTCGTTTTAACTTAGGTTGCGTGTATAGACCTCGACATACCGTAGCCGGTAGCCGCCATATCAGCCGACCTCGATTTCCTTGAAACTCAAGTGCAACGCGTGTTCCTTTCGTCAACTGATAATATTGTAATAACTGGCGACCTTAACTGCAACCTACTAGCGTCCGACAATGATATATGTAAATCGAGATTTAATCAGTTCCTAGACAGCCTGGCCCTGCACCAGCACGTGACTAGTCCCACATACGAGTCTGGATCTCTACTTGATGTGTTTGTGTCCAATACGGGAAACTTTTTGAGTGACGTATCTGTCTGCCCATGTCGCTATAGTGATCACTGTATCATCCAAGCTAAATTGCCCATCCCCAAGCCTCGCCGTAAGCCGATTTTCATCTCATCTAGGCGCCTACATCGCATTAATATATCGGCTTTACATGCTGCTCTCAGAGCCACTGACTGGAGTGGCGTGTTCTCACGCGTGGAAGTGTCAGACCAGTGGTCTGCCTTCATGAATTGTCTCCTCCCCATCCTCGACCATCACGCACCTCTAAAACGTATCAAAATTCGCAACCCTGCAATAAGTCGGCAAGCGAATGCAGCTGCAACTTAGCCAAGTAGCTCTGAGCCGTGCGACCGCGGAATTTTAATAGGTTGTGGAAACGGGTTAAGAAGAAGCGATTAAGCGGCGCAGTAAGACGAGATATTATGGGTAAGAGAGCGGAGCCGCGGACCATGGAGGGGGTGAGCGGCGGCCGAAACTACATCACATGGCGGGACGGCGAAGGAGGAAATTATCGGGAGGATTAGAGGAAAAAGCGGGGAACCCCACCCGGCCAAGGTCTCTCACCCGTAATTAATAGCACCACTGGATGGCAGTAGACGGAAGAGGGAGATACCGGGGCGTCAACCCGTGCATTTGGATTAGTCTTTGAAAGGAGGATAAACTTCCGCCGGAGTGGAGATCGGTGGTTGAGATGTGTGAATTGCTGGTGATGAGTGGGTGAGGGGATGGCGCCCAAGAGAAGATCTATGTCCATCAAGGGGTACCTGTGATGTACGCCGAACGATCAGGCCATGGCGCTTTGTATTGCAACGTGCAGCTCTTGTTCTCCCGACTTTCGGACGAAATTATAGGTTTATGTCCATCGCGGAGCTATTCAGGTGGTGCCGGCCAACCGGGTGGCGCCACTCGAACGAGATCGCGACGTGCAGAGACGTTAGGACCAGTGGGGCACGTCGAGGCGACTGGGTATGTCCATCGCGCTGGCCAGGTGATTGGGGGTTGGGACCAGGATGAATTTGGGGGCGGATCATGGGAACCGAAATGGGGAAGGGACGCCGCGACGGATCATCTGTCCGGACATACTCCGGTAGGCTCTGTCGTGGGAGACCCTGCCCTAATATCCACCAATTACCGAACTCCACATACCATCTTGATATACCTTATATCCGAGCAGTGAGAGGCCTATATGTTGACTGACGAATGGCCAGCCTCATCAAAAATATTATGTACGAAGCCGGGCAGCGCAATTGCAACTGTTTGAAATTCATATACATTCGCGGGTATTCTGAAAAACCACAAGAAATAGCGGATCATCGCTGCCGTAAATCGATCCGGGAGGTCAATACAAATTTAAAAAAATTGCACGCAAATTTTCGAAATGTTGCAAATTGTTGCAAAATGTTGTAATATGCTCTAAATATTGCAAATGAAGTCCTAGAGCGCAGATTTTAACGCTATTGCAATCAGCGGCCAGAATGGGTCCAGAAGATATATTTTTTTAACAGAAAATGGAAAATTTTGATCTATTTTTTCTTCTTCAATTTTGTAAACGATGCAATGTTGCAAAGCCCGATTGCACGCTACAGTTGCGCCCCTGCTGAAATGGACGGTATATTAATTTGGATTGGCGTTCTTTGATGCAAAGGGACGGCCTCATCTGCCGGGGGCTACTTTATCGCCGAGAGGGGCATTTCAGCATCTTTTTAACTGGGGTGGCAAAGTGCCGTCACTGGGGTGCCATTCTTCATGACTGGGGTGGCAATTGCCACCCCAGTTACTATGTTAAAATACGCCCTGGCCAGACCGGTACAGAGTATGGCCGTCTCGCCCCTCAGCCAGACCGGGGCAGCGTATAGCCGTTTCACCCTTCAGCCAGACCGGGGCAGCGTCTGGCCGTCTCACCCCTCAGTCAGACCGGTGTAGCGTATGGCCGTCTAGCCCCTCAGCCAGACTGGGGCAGCGTATGGCCGTCTCCCCCCCCCCCCCCCCCCTCAGCCGAACCGGGGCAGCGTATGGCCGTCTCACCCCTCAGTCAGACCGGTGCAGTGTATGGCCGTCTCGCCAGTCGCACATCACACAGACCGGGGCAGCGTATGGCTGTCTCCCCCTCAGCATGAATTAAGGGAGGGATAATTATCCGCGGTAAACGTAATCTTAAATAGGATCGTACCTTAGGTGCAACTATCCGTATCCCGTTCGAAATATTCGCACCGCACCGAGCCCCGTGCGGCGACAGCCGAGTCGGACCACAGCACCAGTGACGTCACGCTAATGTGCTATTGGGGCGCTAAAATCCCCGGATGACCCTACCTCCCTTTGTCATCCCAATGCCTCCAACGTTTTTAAGGATTTTAGCTAAATGACATCATCGAGGGTATACCCAAGGCCGTATAAGAGGGTATACCTCTTTTGGAGTTTAAACACGCTGTACGTGAGTAAGTGTAGCTTTGAGAGGCTAGATATATGTTTTGAGTTTCCTTCAATTTAAATCATTAAAATCGTAATTAAATGTACCATTTTCATTGTTTCGTATAGCAGCGATTTAAGAAGTCGATTTCATATATTGCAGCATTTTAAGGCCTATTTGGAAAATATTTCCATTTGTGGCCCCGAGATCCGTGTCGCACAGATCAAAACAATGCCGTTGAGTGAGATACCTAGCAGAGATCAAGGCCCTAGATACTAGAGCAGAGATAAATAGCAGTTAATGCTATTTGAAGGTAAGGTCAGGGCCGTATAATAGGTATGGTTATTCACCCCAATATGTTGATTTAAGTAACATGATAAGGGGGCGTGATGCTTATAGAAGGTATATTTTAAACCGTACCTAAATATGATGAATATTGTTATGTGGCTCTAACTTCTTTGTTGCCATTTTTTATTCCGATTGATTCGAAGACATGAAAAGTAGTTAATCTTTGACTAAGGTCAAATTCAAGTAAAAACCTGTCTGTGCACCATGTTTGTAGTAATGAAGGCTCAAGGTTACTATCACTGTTGTTGGTCCGGAGTCATAGTCCAGTCTGCAAAACGTGGCAGGTTTCAACAAGATCTCGTTGGGGCATGGTTGTCACCAACACTCAAAATTGGGGCAGCTTTTGGCATATTTGTAGGGCAGCGGTAAGATTATTCAGGCAACTCACCATTTTGGAACCAATTTACACTAGATAAAAAATGTGATTCTGCTGACGACCCCCCCCCCCCCCGTCAAAACTATTTGGCTGAGGAGCTAAATTTGATCTGGCAAATCCTGCCCCAAATGGGGCAGGATTTGGGCTGCCCAAAGCCCCAAATATCTTGTTGACGTTCCTACCACGTTTTGGAGACTGGGTCATACTGCACCAACAGGTACTTTAGTCGTGGCAACTATTACCCACTTTTCCTCTGATGATTTTGATCCTTGTTACTTGAGGAAGCTGCAGATAATGCCTAATCAGAACCATCTTCCAACCCTGAAGCCAGATGCCGTTCCACACTTCAATCTGAAATATTGTCTTATGCAGTCTGCATCTTAAACCTGGAACATGTTAAATTTCTAGGATCAAAGCATTTTGCTAAATGGTTGCATTGACCCTCAGTTGTAGGAATTTGATATTCTATTGAGCTGGTGACTTATGGGCAAGAAATACATTACAATAAACTGTTACTGTACCTGATATATCAACATTGATATACAGAGCATCAGAATGAAAATCATGTAACAAATACCATGGCTGTGCCAACTTGACGTCACATGACCAATTAAAGTTAAGTACCTACATCAAGGATTTGTTGAAATAAGGCTTGACATAATTAATATTGTATGTAATATTGTATATGAAAATAATTTTCAGGTTTTAAGTTAAATGTTTAAGTTAAATGTTCTATTTTGAAGAGTTGCCTGAGTAGTGTACACAAGTATTACAAGCATATAATAGGGAAGAGACACTAAGTGATCCCCCTGTAACTTCTAAGTCATTTTAATGTATGACAAAGTCTTGAGCACCATGCAATGATTTTTCTTCCCAGGATGTCAGCACGTTCGGCTGAGGACTGAGGTTCGCCACCTAGAGAGGCAGATCCGAGACTGCGGGCAAAACAGCAGGCTGATCGTCTGAAATTGCGCCGTGAAACAGGCACAGCACGACTCCGACGTGAGGTGTACGAGTTTCAGAGAAACGCCCTCTCCAGCTCGAACTCGAAGCTCCAGATGGAGGGCGTTTTCAGCTAGCAGCAGCTCCAACTGTAACGGCCAGCCTGTGTTATACCCTATTTTCAGCTGTGCATCAGGTACACCAATTTTTCATTTTTTACAATGACTATCTGCAGTCTGCAGTACGCAGTCTGCTCATGCCGCGCTGTGCCGCGCCGTGCCGAGCCGCGCCGGGCCGCGAGCCGCCGCCAGACGCCCATCGCCCATAAACACCCTCCACGGTTGACGTGACCCGCTCACGCTTCGCTTAGCCTCCGTCACGGTGGATGGGATCTGGGTGCCTTTTTGGCTAAACTCGTGACGACGCATAGAACGCAGACCACCGCATCACGAGACCTGTCTGCATAACTTCCTGGAGGTGGAGCTAAAATCTAGCCAATCATGTGTTATTACGTATAGTGAAATTCCTAATGAGTAACCTATCGTGTGCCTCTACGTGTAGTCTGAAATGTGTGTAGCCAATCACCGCGATGTGCCGGACGGAGCCGAGGTTAGCTCGGCTCAGTCGCAGCGAGGGAGAGCAGATTCCGGACGGCTCCCGACCAAGCAAGACTGCTGTTCCGCTTCTCACTGTTTCGTTTACTGTGCAAATATTACTTCTCCTCTCAACTGGACTTCTCTCTGACTGCGACTGCCGAAGGCCGCGCCCCGCTTGGGCACCGAGAAACCGGCCTGCTACACTGGTGCCGCGTGACCCGGATGACCGAGTTCTCCACTTAGACTTCACGCCCGACTACTTCTGCTTCTACTTCTACGTCTACTCTGCCTGCCTGAGCTGATGTTTCCTGCTACGTCTTCCGGCTACCAGATCCAGACTGCCGTGCCGCTCGAGCCCGTCAACACCGAGTCCAAGACGCTCTCACCCGCCGAGCTCGACTCTCTGGCCAACGGTGACTGCTTGTGCTGGGAGCTAATCGGTAACATCAGCATCTTCGGATCCACATTCGAAGATATCGTTCATCGGATCTGCCGTTATCATCGTGAGTACGTCACTGCCCGTACTCTCTGTCGTAGCTGCCCCTGTCACGCTGACAGTAAGGCGTATTTCTGCACCGACTGCGGCCTCTGCCACCTCTGCAAGTGCGATCTCTGCACCACTTCGACCGCAAATTTTCACCGCTGTTCTTGCGCTCTGTGTCTACATCGCTGCTGCGGCCTTCTCGGTTCTGGCACTCAGTACATCGGCCTGACCAAGAACCGTCACCGCCTCCTACGGATTCGACAGGCAGCTACCGCCTGCAAGCCAGGAAGCCAGCCATCTCGCCGCGGCCACCCAACTGTGACCACCCCGCGCTCTCTCATCGAGCATCGGGCCACATCTGTGCGTGAGTCGCTCCTGAACGAGCGCCAGACTCGCCCGCGACCCGCTGCTGTTATCAGCGCCTTCGAGATCAGCGCCACCAAGATCAACGCCTCCGTGATCGGCACACATCTGCCCGTGACGCCAACACAGACGGCCACCTCAGACGGACCGCCTCCGCTGGTGCTGCCTCTGTTGTCACAGAAGACCTCCGCATCGCCTTCATCTCTCTGCCTCACCTGCCATCTGGCTGACTCCTCCGACGCTCCCGCCTGTCTGAGCTTGCTACAGTGCAGCGACGCTGCACCCGCTCAGTGCACAGCCCACAACTGCTCCCGCAAGACCGGCACGTACCCGCCGATTGACGACGATTTCGACACCGACGACTGGGACACGCCTGTTTCCCGCGCCGCGCTGACAACACCGACTGGCCCCGCGTCCTCGGTTCAGCACTAAAGGTACTGGCCTCTCACATCTCTATTTTTATTTTTTATTTTTTCGTCCCGTTAAGTTCGAAAGGTAACTATTTATTAAAAGTTTAAAGAGAGTTCACAAAAGTAATACAATGACCCCACCTCCCGAACTGCCTTCTCAGCATGCCGCCCCCTGGGTGCCTCCCTTGACACTATTGTAAAAGGCATGAGTGCCCTTGGCAACCAATTGACGCTCGCTCACTCTATCGGACGCAAAAACCAGTTTGACGGGCTTAACGGTGATCAATTTGGAAAATGGGTTGCTGAAGTTGACAACGTCTATATGGAAGTTGACCGAGACGAGAAACAGACATTATGGGCTGCCTCACAGCTACTTAAAGGTTCCGCACTTTACTACCGTGACGTCGCTCCCACCCTTGACTCATGGCCACATCTCAAAGGACTGATGGTGCAACGCTATCATTACCTTGACGACTCCGACACAGCCAAACAAAAGCTGCAGACCTTCACTCAACGACCGAACGAATCCATCCCGCAGTATGCAGAGCGCCTCCAGACACTAGCACGACAAGCACATCGGAGTAAACTAGAGGAGTCCAACGTTATAGAGGCGATAGCTTGGACATTTATTAACGGCATGACGGACCGGAAACTACAGGAACGCGTAGCTAGCCGGCGACCGAAGACGCTCACTGACGCTTACCGCATAGCCATGGACCAGTTGAAACTCATGACGGAAATTAAAATGTATCGGGACAACTCCCGTACCGAGCCTATGGACTGCAACGCTGTGACAGCCCCGCCACCAAACAATGAGCTAGGTGAGGTAAAAGAACTGCTTAAAATATTGGTAGAAAGACAACCCGAGCCATTCCAAGTACAGCCACAACAGCCACAACAATATCAGCGCCCTGACACTCGCCCCGACTGGACTTCTGACAACCGTGGACCGCCGCCTCCCCGTTTCTCACAGCCCCCGCCACGACCGCCATTCAATGACCAGAACAGAAACAGACAACGCAACAACCGAGCCCAGTTGCCGTACCAGTGGACCCCGGATGACAGGCCAATCTGTTATTTTTGTGGCATTGTTGGTCATGTGCAGCGTGTGTGTAGAAGAAGGCTGGCAGCGTCCAACCAGCCTCACCAAACGGGTAACCAGCCTCAAGGAAGGCCACCTCGCGGATCGCAGCAGCAGGGAAACTAGTAAGGCCTCACACAGAACAGACGGATGAAACGCCGGAGACTGCGTACGTTTTGAAAGTAAGTGAAAAATGCCCATATATAGACATCACGATAGGAACCCACCCATTTCGCACCCTTTTGGACACAGGTTCACAGCTGTCACTAGTTAGTGAAGAATTCGTGAAACTTTTAGACCCCCAGCTCGTTAAACTAGCTCAAACATCGAAAATTACTTTGATATCGGCAACAGGTCATCATCTGAAAGCAACAAGGTCAGTCAAAATACGCATTACGTTGGGAAAAGTTCGTATGTATCACGACTTTATCGTGGTAGCAGATTTCAATCATGATATGATCCTGGGAGTAGACTTTTTGAACTCTCGAAAAGCGCTGTTAGACTTCGAACATCAGACTCTGATTATCGGCAACACGGTCTACCCTCTGAAAGAAAAAGTTGGTAAGGAGCGCAGGAAAGAAACAAATCTTGTGAGACTAGCGGAGGATGTAGACATCTTCCCTCGTTCGGACTTGCAGATCAAGTGCTTTATTTCAAAGAAAAAGCACCCTGGCGAAAATTTTGTAGTCTCACAGCTCCCATCATCTCCATGCTTTGAAGACGAGCCCGGTATCTTGCTGCCAAACGCAGTTGTCAAACTTTCTAAAAACAAACACATACCGTGGGCTATTGTGAATGAAACTGGGCGATTTATGCATTTTCGAAAAGGTCTAGTGCTGGGAATCGCTTCCAAATTTGAAGACAAGGAGCAAAGCTCAAACGTTTCAGCAGTAACGACAAGTGAAGAGACAACAGCCAATAGCACACCGTCAAACAAACTAGATGCTTTCAACTTGAGCCACGTGCCGGAGCAACAGCGCCAAAAACTGACAGAAACTTTGACAAAACATTTAGACATTTTTGTTCAAACTGATATAGAGCTGACAACAACAAATGTAACTGAAATGAGGATCAACACTCAGGACCACCCCCCCCCCCCCCCACATATCAGCATCCCCGACGCCCGCCTTTAGCGTACAGAGAAGCACTAGAAAAACAAGTACAGGAAATGCTAGCGGCCAATATCATTCGACGAAGTAACTCACCTTGGATGTCACCAGTCATTTTAGTACCAAAGAAAGATGGTACGATTAGACTTTGCATTGACTTTAGAAAACTGAATGCAATCACAATCCGTCCAGCAGCTAGTATTCCTTCAGCAGATGACATTTTCTTTGCGCTCGGAAAATCAAAGTTTCGATCATGTCGACATGAAGTCGGGTTTTTGGCAAATCCCCATCAGGGAAGAAGGCAAAGAGAAGACAGCTTTTGGCACAGATGCAGGAGTTTTCGAACACAATAGACTTTGTTATGGTCTCACTGGGTCTCCAGCTGTGTTCCAAAATTGCATGAATGCAGTGCTTGGTGATGTGCGTCATTTTGCCCTTGCATTTGTTGACGACATTATTGTGTTCAGTGAAACGTTTGAGGACCATATTGCACACCTCGAAGAAGTATTCGAAAGGCTGCAGAAGGCACAGTTAAAACTAAAAATATCAAAGTGTGAATTCATCAAAAAAGAACTAAACTATCTAGGTCACATTATCTCAGATATTGGTATCTCAGTTGACCCGGGAAAAGTCGCAGCTATGCAAAACATGCAACCTCCCCAGACCATTAGAGATATTCGAAGTTTCCTAGGCATGGCATCATACTACAGGAAGTACGTACCAAATTTCAGTAAAATAGCAAAACCCCTAAACGCTCTGACTCGCAAAAACGCAAAATTTCATTGGACGGCCGAAACGCAGAAAAGCTTTGAAACGCTCAAGCAGTCTTTACTAGAGGCGCCAATTTTAGCCTTCCCAGACATTTCGAAACCCTTCAAGCTATACACCGACGCGTCTCAGTATGCGTTGGGTGCCGTTTTGATGCAGGAACAAGATGGGGAAAACCGCGCGATTCAGTACATATCACATCAGTTTTCTGACCAAAAACTAAAATGGCCGACTATCGAACGCGAAGCGTACGCTATCATTTACAGTTTGGAAAAACTTCGTCCTATTGTTATCGGAACAGATATTACCGTCTATACAGACCACAAGCCGTTAAAACATTTGTTCACTAGCGAAATGAAAAACCCTCGTATTCAGCGTTGGGCCATCATTCTGGGAGAATATGGTTGCCAAATAGAGTACATTTCAGGCCCTCAAAATGTTGCTGCAGATATGTTATCACGTTTACACAATACCCCCGTCGAACAAGATTTGACGGACAATGAGCATCTTGATTGGAGAGGCGATGCCACGAACATTAACGCAGTAGACTGTTCCGATGTTAATGTAATCGACAACGGCTGCCGTGCCGAAACCGAGCCAGAAGAACAACCCGCTGCTGCAATACATCCGTTAGACTATCACAAAATTGATTCCCAAAGCCTTAAGCTTGCACAACAAAATGATCCAGAGCTGCAACAAATCATCATCGAGCTCCAGTCTGGAGAAACGCCAAACAATACAAAGTATTGTTTGGAAGAAGAATTGCTGTATCATTTAGAAAAAGGTACAAAGACTCGACCGCATACAAAAATGCAGCTTGTGTTACCACCCCAGTTCAGAAAAATGGTGCTGGAAGGCACGCATGATGGCTACCTTGGAGGACATTTAGACATTGAAAAGACTACAGACAAATTACTAAAATCCTATTTTTGGCCCTCGGTTCTTAAGGACGTCGTCCAATATGTGCAATCATGTGAAACTTGCAACAGAAAGAAATTGAGCCGAGAAAGACGCCCCATGCAAGACATGCCAATGCCGTCAGCACCAATGGAAATTATAGGCATTGACACGTGTGGTCCATTTCCCATTTCTGATCAAGGAAACAAATATGTGTGTACCATCGTTGATCATTTCAGTGGCTGGCCGGAAGCATGGGCCATCCCAGACAAATCAGCAGTCAGCATTGCAAAATTGTTGTTAGAAGAATTTATCCCACGGCATGGATGCCCCCAGGTTATCATTAGTGATCAAGGCACAGAGTATTGCAATGCTCTTTTGAAAATAGTCAACACAGAATTAGGCATTTCTAGAGTGCGCACTTCGAGTTACCACCCCCAGTCAAATGGCAAAACTGAGCGTTTTCATCGGTGTATGAATGACATGATTCAAAAACAAATTAGCGAAAACCAGACAAAATGGGATCAGATTCTGCAACCATGTTTAGGTGCCTATCGCGTGAGTAAAAACGAGTCTACTAAGTATTCCCCTTACTTCATAATGTACGGACGTGACCCGGTGCTACCAGTCGACACACTGCTTCAGCCCCGTCTTAGATACGCTGGAGAAGACTATGTGCCCGTTATGTTCGAGCACTTGCACAATGCGTATTCACAGGTCGTCCAAAACATGCAACAGTCACGTGATCACAACAAAGCTCTTATAGCCCAGCACGCCACACCTTCAGACTTCAAGCCAGGTGACCCAGTATTCTATTTTGATCCCTCTGTTCATCCAGGTGACACGTCGAAATTCACTTTGCCATGGAAGAATTACTTCCGCATAGTATCAAAATTCGGGCAAGAAAACTACTGCATTAAAAACATGCAAACGTCCAAAACAAAAATAGTTCATTCAGAAAACCTACGTCATAGAGAAGAAAGTGACGTATGGAACCGCACTTATGATACCACCAGACGTCCGATTCAGGTGAGTATTCGCCCTGAGAGCGAGCCGCTGCGGGAGCAGCCAATGCGCGCTGCCCGGTTGCCTTACTGCGACCGGCCTTGGTACTCCTCCATGGAAACTCAAGTTCACCCACCAGCTGAGGTGAGTAGAAATGTAGACAACGAAGAACGTGCCCCGGAACTGCAGAGGGAGGAGCCTGCTCCGACCTCTGAGAACCCTTCAGTAGCAACAGGTAACCCCACTGTTTACTCCCCACAATCACCGGATAGTGGAGAGCATGGCCCGTTATCACAGCTGCCACGGAGGAGTCATCGGTATGACCTCAGGTCACAGAGACCCGGTGAACCTCCCGAAGGGTACAGCTACGTACATACCAGACCGTATGTTCGTAAGAGACGACTTGACAGTTCCTGTGACCGCACGACAGACAAACGACTAAAGGCCCAATCTGACAACGACTGTCTAGCTGTCCGGGCTAGCAGTCCGAATGATGACGCTGTCAACCAGCGCTCATTTGACATTTTGAATCACCGTGGAATAAGTGTTTCATCAGATTGGTTACCTGCCGTCCATAGTTTCGTTATATTCGCATTGGACTGCATGTTCCCGGGTGCGATATAATATGAACTGTCATTGTGTTCCAGGGCACCAAAAATGAGGGCAATAACTGCAGTTTTGATGATTGGATGGCTCTCGGCAACTCTTCGCGCATCTGCATCTCCGCCTGCCGACCCCGGCCATATTTTCATACCCCTGGGTAAAACGTACCCTAGCTACAGCTCGTGGGCCATCACGCTGTCAACAAGCATGTCCCCCTATCGCAGAGGAATTCGAGGAATTCGCAATACTATAGCGTCACTTGAGCTAACCGCTAAAACGCTGAATAGGACTAACCGCATGAACTTCTCCACAGATCCCAACCAAGTACCACTTCAGATGGCAATCCAACAATTGTCCAGATCCATTGAGTTACTAGGTCACGAAGAGGTAGAACTCATCACGACCTTCGGCGACCTCCTTTCCATGTCACCCCCACCTGATGTCCCCTCGCACCCTCGGCGGGAAACGAAATATAAACGCCGCACAAAGCGAGTACGACGCGGGTTGATCGACGGCATCGGCAAAGTCATGTCGTCCCTGTTCGGCACAGCTACTGAAACAGAAATTAGTCACCTGGACAAAAATGTTAAACTCATTAATGCAAAGGAAGTTGCCATGGCACACGCGTTCAATGGCACCCTCAGTGTATTGAATTCTACTCGTATTGCTACCACTCAGAACCGCAAAACTCTCCGATCAATGAAATCTGCGATTCAGTCCATGACTGACGCGCATGCTGACCTCCTACATGCCACCCAACGCGATAACGCCCAACTTTCCCTCTCTCTCTACGTGGCTGACCTCTCCGAACATATACATAAGGTCACGCGAAGCGTGCATCACATGTACACTGCTCTAGTGTCGCTGTCTGACAAATTGGCACTTGCACAGGTTGGTATCCTCCACGCTGACCTGATTCATGCGCGTGACTTCAACCGCCTTCTCCGCAAAATCAACAAGCGCCTCCCGGCTAACTTTAAACTTCCATTTCCTCTGGATGCCACTAGTGAATACATTCGTGTTGCAAAAACCAAACTAGTCAAAGACGCAGACACGTACCACGTACTGTTTTACGTGCCACTGCTGCATACGTTGCATGCCTTTGACGTATTCCGGTTCTTCCCGTATCAAGTGCCACTTCACGATCAAAACATTTCGCTAGCTTACGTGCCTAATGAACCACGCTATCTGATTGTTTCTGAAAACCGCCAGCAATACATCCAGCCCGAAGACTCCGAAATGGAGTCATGCCTACTCGCCAAACAACCCTTCTGCCCCCTCCATGAACCAGCATACGCCACTGCCGACGCCGATTCGTGTGTCGTTTCCCTCTTCCGCCGTAACAGTTCCGCGATTTCCAGACTGTGCGCTCCTATTGTTAGACCAACCAACAACGCTCCCAAAGCATACTATCTCACCCAAGGCAAATGGCTCCTCGTCTCTCGCCCACCATTCCAACTGACCACGGTGTGTCCTCAGAACAGCACCACCCGCCTGGTTGCAACGGCCGTGATAATTGTGACACTTCCGGTCGAATGCTCTGCTTCCGGTACCTCGATCTACCTGCCTCCATATTATGCTAGCGAAACTCACCTGGAGCTCCCTCCATTTGATGCCATCATCACACCCGATAACTCTTCTGCGCATGTCCCTATCTGGAACCCACACTGGTCTACCGTCATTCCCACAGCTGTACAGTCTAATGGGACATCACTGCCGCCGCTGCACATTGATGGAATGCCCGCTGACGAGTATTTTAACAGGATCGAGTCGCTGCCTCTTGAGGAAGTTGCTGATGACAGCCCCGCCGCATTCTCGATGTCATGGATGCTTATCCTAATAGTTGGTTCGCTCACTGTGGTGTGCTTATGCTTCATTGTTACACATTGCTGCCCCCGTTCTCTCGCTGCTTATCGCTTACCTCGCTTCATGCCGATCCAACAAGGCAACCCTGAGCCAGCCATTGAATTACTTGAAACCTCTCGCATTGCCACTCAGCCCATCGGGACCGCCAGACCAGAATGCCCGCCAGCTGCCTCCGCCGAGGACGAGGCGACCCCCCGGGGCGCTGCTCCACTGCTTGCGGCAGAGATGTCGCGTCCGGCCGTATTCGGTGGCCGACCGACAGCAGCTGTGCGTTTCTCCGAACTGGAAGTGTGAGGCCACACACCCTTGCTGGACGTTGACCGGCCAGTCGACGTTCCATTTGCGCCCGCGTTCCCCTCGTATCGTTCCGCGTTCCCCTAGTGCCGCTCCGCGTTCCCCTAGTGCCGTCGCGTCCCCGAGGACCGTGAAGTCCTCTGTTGTGTGCAGTGCCCCGTCGCACACAGCCGCCGCGTCCCACCCCGCGCCGTGTAGTGCCGTAGTGTTATTGTATTAGTTAGGGTCTTCTAGTGTATGGGGAACATGGTACGCTCTTTCGCTTTTATAGCCAATATGTACAACGGGTGCTCCTGTAGTCGTGAGCTGTCGCTAGTCCTAACCGCTCTTGCACATCGTCACTGAGGCCTCCGCCCATCAGGCGCCGGCGCTCACATAACTTGTCAATATAAGGGGGGGGGGGGGGGGGAGGTATGTAACGGCCAGCCTGTGTTATACCCTATTTTCAGCTGTGCATCAGGTACACCAATTTTTCATTTTTTACAATGACTATCTGCAGTCTGCAGTACGCAATCTGCTCATGCCGCGCTGTGCCGCGCCGTGCCGAGCCGCGCCGGGCCGCGAGCCGCCGCCAGACGCCCATCGCCCATAAACACCCTCCACGGTTGACGTGACCCGCTCACGCTTCGCTTAGCCTCCGTCACGGTGGATGGGATCTGGGTGCCTTTTTGGCTAAACTCGTGACGACGCATAGAACGCAGACCACCGCATCACGAGACCTGTCTGCATAACTTCCTGGAGGTGGAGCTCAAATCTAGCCAATCATGTGTTATTACGTATAGTGAAATTCCTAATGAGTAACCTATCGTGTGCCTCTACGTGTAGTCTGAAATGTGTGTAGCCAATCACCGCGATGTGCCGGACGGAGCCGAGGTTAGCTCGGCTCAGTCGCAGCGAGGGAGAGCAGATTCCGGACGGCTCCCGACCAAGCAAGACTGCTGTTCCGCTTCTCACTGTTTCGTTTACTGTGCAAATATTACTTCTCCTCTCAACTGGACTTCTCTCTGACTGCGACTGCCGAAGGCCGCGCCCCGCTTGGGCACCGAGAAACCGGCCTGCTACACAACGACGGGCCACTGGATGGCGCACGCGCCGGCTACCTGTCTGAGGCCGCCGGCGGAGCTCCTCGCGCCTCCTCCGAGGCGGGGTCCCGGGTGGCTCAGTCGGTAGAGCGTTGGGCTATGAACCCATGGGTACTGGGTTCGAGTCGAGTCGTTAAGCCCCAATACCACCAGCACCACTTCCGAGGCGGTGCCCACTAAGCGGATCGGGACAGCGCAAGAGCCGGCCACCTGTCGGAGGCCGCCGACGGAGCTCCTGGCGCCTCCTCTCCGAGGCGGTGCCCACTCAGCGGATTGGGACAGCGCAAGAGCCGGCCACCTGGCGAAGTTCCGAGCTTCCAGGCGGTAGCTGTTTCCCGAAGGGCACGCGGACGGTGAAACACGAGCACGTGCACCATCAACAAGGACCCGACCCACATCCGGGATGACGGTGTGGTGGCGGCCTTGACCACGGGCTTCTGAACCCCATTGCACTCCCTAGGATTAAGGATACGCCCCTCAAGCCAAAATCATCGATAAGTCCGGGACCTGTGCCAAGAGAGTAACGACGACGACGAGATACAAGAGACTGGAGCCGCGCAGTGCTGCAGTGCCCAGGTGTGGGCGGTGGCGCTACACTTGGTGGCGCTCTTATTCGTCTGTACCGTCATCCTACCAAATGTAATAGAGCTGAACAACAGAACCATGTCCTTATCGGAGTTTTGAATGTGGTGTTCGCTGACATTTTGTCACTTAGCTGAGAGTTGCATGGAGTCGGTTTGTTATGTACGGGGAGGCGGTGTTCCACATTTCGCTGAACATCATCATCTCATCCTACTCTCCACGACTACGAGGGTGCCGTTGTGGCTACTGAGCTTCTGTAATATTGGAACAAGCGTGTAAACCTTTGCATTATTGCTCATAGTAGATTAAAATCGAGAAATTGGTCACTACATGACATGACAAGTACCTGCTCTCCATACTGATGCCGCACTTCGACATGCCATAATTTGTCTGCCAATTGTGAAGGCTTGTATTGTTAAAATCTTTACGAAATAGTCATTTTGATTAAAGTATAATAATTTTGAATACAAAACATCTATATATTCAATTACATAATTGTTGAATTATCACAGCGAAGTATTTTATTTTCGTGTGTCGGGGTGATATTCCAACACGGTCGCGGCGGCATCTCTGTTG
This sequence comes from Chirona hameri, assembly GCA_036785665.1. Taxonomy (NCBI): domain Eukaryota; kingdom Metazoa; phylum Arthropoda; class Thecostraca; order Balanomorpha; family Balanidae; genus Chirona; species Chirona hameri. The sequence continues at coordinate 57,009 of JAXIVJ010003677.1, read as the reverse complement.
AGGGTGTACCCTCGATGACGTCATCTGGCAACCTGCGTAGAAAGCTGCGCACTGGGATGATTCTACCTGGTTTATACGGCCTTGATTGTGCGTCAGTTGGCCTTATTTTTCTGGTCTACTTATTGCATATGGGTTTCATTATCGCCATTTCTTCGAGAACTGTGAGGGTGTGAGAGCACGTCAGTGTCTGTGAGATTAGTGCCCTGTGTGAGATCTTCAGAAGTTTCAAGTCTTCACCACTGGATAGCACGGTGGTAAGTAATATTAACCTCATTCTGATATCAATATGGTGTCTTCCGGCTGTTTTGACGACATAGGTATGCAGTCGTGGTGTTTTTAAATTGTTCGTTTGGGTTTTATGCTTTTTCAGAGTGTTTAACATCATTTCCTCAAACATAAGCTTAATGTGAAATTAAATAATGGTATTGATAAATCTTCAGCTATTGATGCTCGGGCTCTGCGTGGCTTGAGAAAAAGGGTTTCTTAAAAAGGTGAGAAAATTAAAGCCTTGCATATTTTTGGTCAAAGACACTAAAATGCCCTGGTGTTTTAGATTTTACCAAATTTACTCTTTTGGTCACTATGCATCTTTCAAGTACCTATTATGCTATTCAGAATGTATCTTACCCTTGATCTTACCTAACAATTTTGGAACAAAAATTGTCCTGGAGGATCACAACTGTGCTCACCCACCACGATTGGTGACATATATATGTAATCCAGTTTGGGTAATTCACAGTCCTAGGATTGCTTTGGGGCTGGGGTGCGGAGTGGAAAGTTATGGCTAAAAATAAGCTTAAAGAGTGAAAAATTCAACCAAACAACATATGTACTCGGCTTTAGGTGGTACATACTTGTGGTCCCCCCTTAGTTATTAGTAAATCCCTATAATATACCTAACAATCGATAGAGAATATCACATTTAGTAACTATGGATGTCTTCCCCAACACATTTTGCACTATAACTAATTATAACTTCAATAATTAATATCTTGGTGCTTCCGTTGCCCGCAAAACTTTGTTTACATGCCAGCTGACAACAACCGACCTTGATACAACAAGTATAGACAGCATTCACAGTGGCCCGGCTATGATGTCACATAACTTATTTACGGTGTATGGTTAGGTTAGGTTATTATTCGGAAGCATTTTCACTCTTAAAATATATGGGCATTGTTCCAATGACGTCATGGACGACCCTTATTTTTCCTGTGCATCTTCCTGCATCAATATATATATATGTCTATATAGATATGGCGACGATCGTAGTGGACGATCAGTCGTTACACCTTCCAGATTTGTGTATTGTTTCAACATTATTAGGTAAGATACATTCTAAATAACATAACAAATACAGAATAGTTTCTTCAAAGATGCATAGTGACTAAATAGTGAAGTTTTGAACATCTAGAACGTTATGGACGTTGAGTATGTATGACCCAGCTTTATCAATATCCAATTATCAGCTGACCAGAATTAGTTATTAGTTACCTATGCCAGTTATTGCCTGTCTTTCCCTTCACAGGCTGTCCTCATCATTACATCCATAAATAAGTATCAGGGTTCCAATATCCAATACATTTTAAAATAAGGAGTGGAAAATTCACAGTAAAACTTGGGGAAAACGTGGACAAATAGTATCCATGGGGTGTCGTTTTCCACACAAATTACCCAATGCTAGGACACTGGGGTAATCTTTGACTAAGGTACCTATCAGTGCACCATGTTTATAGTAATCCAGGCTTAAGGCTACTATCACCGTTGTTGGTCTGGAGTCATAGGGAAGCTTTATGACATCAGATTATGTCTACAAGCAAATCTTAGGCAGACCCGACAGACTTATTGGCTACAAGCGGTAGGTCGACCCAATCAGACTTAATGGCGTAGGCCTATTTACTACTCAATCAGACTTAATGGTGGAGTTAGGTTAGGTTAAGCTGAACTAACCTAACCTATCCCTGCAGTTAAGTCTGATCAAGTAGTAAACAGGCCTATGCTATTAAGTGCTATCGGGTCGGCCTACCGCTTGTAGCCATTAAGTCTGATCAGGTCCGCCTAAGATTAGCTCGTAGCGAGAATCTGGTGATCATAAAGCTTTCCTATGGCTCCAGACCAACAACAGTGATAGTAACCTTGAGCCTTGATTACTACAAACACTGTGCACTGACAGGTACCTTAGTCGAAAATTGCCCCAGTGTGTCTACTTGGAAAAATAAGAATCGCCCATGACAACATTGGAACAAGGCAGACCCACTGAGCCAGCAGACCCACGAAAAACGCTCTGCTAACCTAACGCTAACTAACCTAAAATACTGCAGCTACAATTTAGTAGCGATGTTCAAATTTTTCTGTGACATCATTTTATCTTTATCTTATCAAGTAAACTAACTGGAAACAGTCAGTCAGCTGGAGTGTAAACAAAGTTTGGCAACAGGCTAGGCAACAGAAGTGGCAAGATATGAATTTTTAAAGTTATAATTAGTTATATGCAAAATGTCATTGGGAAGACAGCTATAGGGTGTTTCATAAATATGTATCCACTTGGAAATCTTGCGATAACTCTGGTAGTTTTGGTCGAAGGTCTTCAAACTTACCAGCATTGGAAAGCTGATGAAATTCTACATCACATATGGGATAACCAACCCCATCGACGTTCTATTCACTTAGCTTCACCGCAGCAAAAACAAAAAAAAAACTGGGAAAATGCGACAAACACATAGCTATATTTCCACAAAGGACGTGATTTTTCACAGATCTGAGGTCGCGCTGGATCAGCAAACAGCCGGTTCTAAGCGCTGGATCAAACACGCTTGAGCAGCAAACAGTAATTAACATGAAACAACATGGCATTTCTGACAACAACAAAGTTACGACACTCGGGGCACCACTCTGACCTAGCCATGGCGGCGACCTCACATCAGATGCTCGAAGTGTCGGCCGCCCGACTCCACACAAAGCTGCATCCTGCGTCCTATGTTGACCATGACCTTGCGGCAGATGTCGGCTGTGATGGTGGTCAGGATCTCCCTGATGCTCTCCTTCTGGTCATCCAGAGTGCGTGGTTGGACCTGGTACGCTCTTCCCTTGAACCCCCAAAGGAAACAAATCAAGGGGGCTCAGGCCGGGTGACCTGGCCGGCCACAGAAATTCCGTCTTATGCGAGATGAGCCTGTCAGCGAACTTGGCCTTGAGTGCGTCCAGGCTGACATGAGCGGTGTGTGCAGTGACACCGTCTTGTTGCATCCACATTCCGTTTCGGATCTTCGGAAGAATAACTCCTGGAGCATTGCGACATAGCGCTCGCTAGGGGTTCTTCAAGTGAAGAGTGTACCAGGTCCAACCACGCACTCTGAATGACCTGACAGAGAGCATCAGGGAGATCCTGGCCACCATCATAGCGGACATGTGCTGCAAGGTCATGCCTCAGTACTGTATGGAGTAAATGCTGTGATCCTTACATAAACTGAAATCAAGCAGCTCCAAGTGATCGAAAATGAGGTGTACAGACAGATACTCAGAGTTCCCAGATATGCACCCAACTGCACCCTGAGGGGGGAAATTGGCTCAACTCTGATGAAGACAAGAATATTGTAGGGTCACACGTGGAGCACTTCAGGGTCCCAACGAGCTGGTCAAAAAAGTAATGAATATCGAAATGAAAAACAAAACAAAACAAAAATGGAAAAGTAAATGGTCAAAGGTCACAAATAAGTACCTTCAGTCATTGGAATTAAAGATGTATGACTTAAACGCAAAGAAAAAAGAAGAAATAGGTAAACATGCAATGGGATACTGATCAATGGGAAGAAGAAGTGAATAGCAAAACGAGTCTACAAGTATATAGGGGAAGCAAAACATGTTTTCAAGAAGACCCAATCTACGATAACACTTCAGCTTCAGTAATATTGTTCCAAACAAGAACCAATTCATTACCTTTAGAAGACAAAAAACGACATGTGAATGAAACAACACGATGCTGCCTATGCAAGCAAGAAAACGAAGACTTAGAACACTTCATTCTGAACTGCAGCAAGTTGATGGATCTTATTCCACCGCTGCAGCATCCGCATAATGACCAAGTTCTGAAATAATTTATATTCAAAATCGATCAAGACGAAGGGGACATGGAATATATATATATATATATATATATATATATATATATATATATATATATATATATATATATATATATATATATATATATATATATATATATATATATATATATATATATATATATATATATATATCTATATCTATATCTATATCTATATCTATATCTATATCTATATCTATATCTATATCTATATCTATATCTATATCTATATCTATATCTATATCTATATCTATATCTATATCTATATCTATATCTATATCTATATCTATATCTATATCTATATCTATATCTATATCTATATCTATATCTATATCTATATCTATATCTATATCTATATCTATATCTATATCTATATCTATATCTATATCTATATCTATATCTATATCTATATCTATATCTATATCTATATCTATATCTATATCTATATCTATATCTATATCTATATCTATATCTATATCTATATCTATATCTATATCTATATCTATATCTATATCTATATCTATATCTATATCTATATCTATATCTATATCTATATCTATATCTATATCTATATCTATATCTATATCTATATCTATATCTATATCTATATCTATATCTATATCTATATCTATATCTATATCTATATCTATATCTATATCTATATCTATATCTATATCTATATCTATATCTATATCTATATCTATATCTATATCTATATCTATATCTATATCTATATCTATATCTATATCTATATCTATATCTATATCTATATCTATATCTATATCTATATCTATATCTATATCTATATCTATATCTATATCTATATCTATATCTATATCTATATCTATATCTATATCTATATCTATATCTATATCTATATCTATATCTATATCTATATCTATATCTATATCTATATCTATATCTATATCTATATCTATATATCTATATCTATATCTATATCTATATCTATATCTATATCTATATCTATATCTATATCTATATCTATATCTATATCTATATCTATATCTATATCTATATCTATATCTATATCTATATCTATATCTATATCTATATCTATATCTATATCTATATCTATATCTATATCTATATCTATATCTATATCTATATCTATATCTATATCTATATCTATATCTATATCTATATCTATATCTATATCTATATCTATATCTATATCTATATCTATATCTATATCTATATCTATATCTATATCTATATCTATATCTATATCTATATCTATATCTATATCTATATCTATATCTATATCTATATCTATATCTATATCTATATCTATATCTATATCTATATCTATATCTATATCTATATCTATATCTATATCTATATCTATATCTATATCTATATCTATATCTATATCTATATCTATATCTATATCTATATCTATATCTATATCTATATCTATATCTATATCTATATCTATATCTATATCTATATCTATATCTATATCTATATCTATATCTATATCTATATCTATATCTATATCTATATCTATATCTATATCTATATCTATATCTATATCTATATCTATATCTATATCTATATCTATATCTATATCTATATCTATATCTATATCTATATCTATATCTATATCTATATCTATATCTATATCTATATCTATATCTATATCTATATCTATATCTATATCTATATCTATATCTATATCTATATCTATATCTATATCTATATCTATATCTATATCTATATCTATATCTATATCTATATCTATATCTATATCTATATCTATATCTATATCTATATCTATATCTATATCTATATCTATATCTATATCTATATCTATATCTATATCTATATCTATATCTATATCTATATCTATATCTATATCTATATCTATATATATATATATATATATATATATATATATATATATATATATATATATATATAATCGGTAGCTATGTGTTTGTCGCATTTTGTCAGTCTGTTTCGCTGCAGTAAAGCTAAGTGAGTAGAACGTCGATGGGGTTGGTTATCACATATGTGATGTTTAATTTCATCAACTTTCCAATGCTGGTAAGTTTGAGACCTGCGACCAAAACTACCGGAGTTATCGCGAGATTTCCGAGTGGATACATTTTTATAAAACACCCTGTAGTTACTAAATGTGATATTTTCTATAGATTGGTACCTACTACCTAGGTATGGGATTACCTAATAACTAATGCGGGACCGATCAGGGCCTCCTGTAAGTAAGGAACTCGGTGGGCAAATGCCCACCCAGTCCTCCACAATGCCCACCCAGTAGCGATTTTTTTTTTCTATGCCGCCACCCATGAACAGGTGACCAGGAGTGCCCCCTCCCTCTATCCCAACGACGCACATCACCTTACGTGAACACCAGAAAACAAAAGAGGAAATGTCGCGACACTCCCAACTATGAAATGGAATAATAAAATAAAAAAGCCAATGAAGAGAGGAGGGCGGTGGTGTGTTAGCTGTGGTAAAAAATAAGGCAGAAAGTAGTCGCTGCTGAAATCAGCAAGCGACTGCCCCCAACTACGCCCCCTGGGAATAGTACATTCTCACAAACATAACCAAGTTAGTAAGGATCACAAGGGTTTGTCTCACTGTCTGCTGCCCCGATCTCGTTTGTATCAAGAAAGGTTTGCCAGACAGTGAGACAGGATACACTTTCATTCATACAAAGGATGGGCAAGGCAGGTCCTGGTCTAGGCAAGCAGGTCTTTGCTGGAACCCGGTGAGTCCTCCCAGCTAAGCAAAGCTTGTTGCTGTTCGGTCTCACCCAGATTTCAGCGCCAGTTAGTCTGGGTGGCTTACGCGAATGATATCAAATGAATTATACTTCAGGAATGTATACAAGAAATACAGGTATTTATATTGGTCAAAACCAATATA
>JAXIVJ010003677.1:30000-47500 GCA_036785665.1 Chirona hameri | reverse complement strand
TACACATTGAGTTATTGTAGCTCTTATGAGAGCGGGCGAGATCTTAGGGGGGGGGGGGGAGGGGAGGGTTGGCGGAATACCCCCATCCAGACTCGCTACTCGTTACTCGAAGCTCGCCTTTATCATAAACTAGTGCCGCCAGCTTGCCGCCGGCCTATATCAGCTGACGAACATTGTCAACGTTTCGCGGCATCGGGATCGGGAGACAGCTACCTTTATCGCAGTCATTGCGCATTGCGCCGCATTAAGCAACAGCCCAACAGGTACGATATTTGGCAGCCCTTTACGCCATATGATATTCGATTTTGTACGTGTGTAAGCCGTAAGGCATTGATTGTGCTGGTGCGAATAAACCCGGGCGTGAAGAGAAGCAAGTATAGGAAAAAGTAACGGAGTAACGTACTCAAAAGTAACTTCTGTTACTCGGTCCGTTACTGTAAAAAATGCAACGAGTCCGTTACTTCGTTACTACAAAAAGCAACTTAGTAACGGAGTAACGGACCGGTGCCCACCTATGACCTCAGATGACCTCAGCTGACCTTGCGGAGGTCACTGAGCAACAACTGCACACGGGTCATCAATAATGAGCTAAAATAGCATGATTATGAAAGAATTGGCCCGATCCAATGCATATTCTCTGAATAGGAAGCATTTGTATATTTTCCCATTTAATTATAATGGGAGGTCACGAAATTGACCTGACCTTAGATCACCGATATAAAACAAAATCCGAGATAAACGAATTGTAGGTACTTATGACCTTATACAATCCTGCAAGCTTAAAATCTCTCGGACAAACACTGTGGCTTTGGCACGACCACAAACATTTTTGGAGGCAAGGTCACTTGACGTGACCTGGTGATTGACCTGAGATGACCTGAGGTCAAACCTTTCACACAATGTGGGTGATGATGCTTGAATAGCTGTGCCAAATTTGGCGGCGCTGTGCGCCGCCGCGTTTTCCCGCTATTCTTGAAAAACTTCGTGGGGAGGGGTAAAAAAAAACAAAAAAAAACACTGGGGCGCGTGCTAAGGCATCTATGCCGAACCAACATCAGCGATCGAAGAGGGAGCAATCGCTCAAAAGTGGTGGTGCAGTTAAAATTGTTGGCTCTCGATCTAAAACGTGGGGCCCTGGCCTCCTGGCCCCGCGGTTCTTAGGTATGCTTATGGGTTATGGGCATTGCGGGGTTATGAATTCATCGTTATTCTCCCAGCTTTAAAAAAATCATCTCTAACCCAAAACAGTGATCGATGAGGGATAAATCGCTCAAAAGTGAGGGGCCAGTTATCATTGTTGCGCCCCCCCCCCCCCCGGCTAAAAAGTGGGGCATATGGGCCCCGCCCCCTTCCCTGCTCGAGGTCGTGAATTAATAGTTATTCTCCCAACGTCAAGGCATTCATCTCAAACCAATATCAGTGATCGATGAGGGATAAATCGTTCAAAAGTGAGGGGCCAGTTATCATTATTGCCCCCCCCCCCAGCCTCAAAGTGGGGGCCCATGTGGCCCTCCAGCCCTCATTCCTACGCCTATGATTGTGAAGTTGTGAATTGATCATTATTCTGCCAACTTTAAGACATTCATATCGAACCAATATCAGTGATTGAAGAATTAGAAATCGCTCAAAAGTAGTGAGCAGTGAATATTGTTAGATTACCAACCTAAGAAGTGAGGCCATGACCTCCCCCCCCCCAACGCCCCCCGGTTCTTACGCTTATGGGTTATGAACTTATGATATTGCGGGGTTGTGAATTAATCATTATTTTCGCAACTTTAAGGCATTCATATCGAACCAGTATCAGTGATTGAATGAGGATACATCGTTAAAGGGAAGGGGGCAGTTAACATTGCTGGCCCCCAGCCTGACAAGTGTGTGTGTGTGTGGGGGGGGGGGGGGGGCATGGTCCCTACGCGGGGTCCCCGTTCCTACGCCTATATTCAAGTTTGACCATGCCACCTAAAAAAAAAACAGGGTACATTGCTATTATGTTATCTTTCAAGAAGCGAGCATGGTAAGTGAAGGCAGGAGCACTATTTTGCTATTTGAATCAGACCGTAGGGGTATCACATGGAAATGAGACTGGAGCAAAAGGGAGGACAACAAACATGTTGCCCCCCCCCCCCCCCCCCTCTGTAGGGCTAAAGGGGCCCCCTGGAGCCACCGGTGCCCCCTCCCCATAATCTAAGCCCGCCTCGCCAAAATGCCCACCCAGTCCAAAATACATGTAGGCTCTAGGACCGATCGTGTCTACAACCCTATTTTTGATAGTCGGTGAGCCTTGCTGCTAGTCTTGAAAGGTGTAGCAAGAAAACACTGCTGTTAAAACATCATTGCACTGTACTGGCTATAGCTATTAGCTGCTCCACTGTCTGCACCACATCCTTGGCCTTGCTGGTCTTGCTGGTCTTGCTGGTCTTGCTGGTCTTGCTGGTCTTGCTGGCCTTGCTGGCCTTGCTGGCCTTGCTGGCCTTGCTGGCCTTGCTGGCCTTGCTGGCCTTGCTGGCCTTGCTGGCCTTGCTGGCCTTGCTGGCCTTGCTGGCCTTGCTGGCCTTGCTGGCCTTGCTGGCCTTGCTGGCCTTGCTGGCCTTGCTGGCCTTGCTGGCCTTGCTGGCCTTGCTGGCCTTGCTGGCCTTGCTGGCCTTGCTGGCCTTGCTGGCCTTGCTGGCCTTGCTGGCCTTGCTGGCCTTGACCTGGGCTGGCATCTGACTCATGTGCCTGACTGGCATGTAGTAATTTATCACCATGCAGGAACTATGTGGCTTGTATCTCCATTATGCTAGGAGCAAATAATGAAAATATTCATATGTTGCTTGTCTGATCTAGTTTATCTTGTTCCGTGAAGACAGTGGATGAGGCTGCTTCCATATTTGGAAATATTTGCTTTTCAACATTACTTCCCAACAGCACCTTTACACCTTTGCAACATCACTTCCCACACAGCCCAACAGAAAAAAAACTATTAGTATGCATATTTGTGACATCCATCTTGATTCTTTGTAATGTATGATACCCAACGAGAGCTCAAATCTGACACATGTAGTGTGACCTTGAAGATGTATGTACATTGTACATGAGTCAAGGGTATTGGCCTTTTGACCTGGGGCAGGGGCAATCTCTTTTGTTTTATATTATCCATGTATGATGATCACTGTGATTACGGATAGGCTACTACTGCTGGTGTAGGAGCTTGCTAACCTTGAAGAGTAGATGTTTCTAATTGGAATATACCTACCTACACAAAACCAGCAAAATAAGCACTTTCCTATTACCTTCTGCACTGGCAAAAGAAGGATGTTCAAGCTGCTGAGGGTTTGTGGCCTAGCTGTTGCTGTTTCCTCTTGACTGGGATGACCTACAGTCATTGACAGTGGCTGAGGTCAGGCGAGGAGGTGAGATGGCAGGAAGGCACAACTTTTGTGAAATATAGTGCTTACCATTCTGTATTTTGCTAATTGAACTAATTGAACAGTAAGCATCAGATGTCGAGCTACATGTTTTTAGTGATAGGTGTGAAAGTTGTCTATCTGAGAAACCCATCCAAACAAATGGTTTGGATTCAAAATGTATATAAATCATGGATGGACAAGTTTGTCAGCACACTTTGCAGTTCTAAACACAGTCTGTCTGAGCTGATAGTCTGTGGCCTGTAGTATGTTTGTCATGGGGTCTGGATAGGTCAGTCATTAGAATGCTTCTGTGGCCTGTAGTATGTTTGTCATGGGGTCTGGATAGCTCAGTCATTAGAATGCTTCTGTGGCCAGTAGTATGTTTGTCATGGGATCTGGATAGCTCAGTCATTAGAATGCTTCTGTGGCCAGTAGTATGTTTGTCATGGGGTCTGGATAGCTCAGTCATTAGAATGCTTCTGTGGCCTGTAGTATGTTTGTCATGGGGTCTGGATAGCTCAGTCATTAGAATGCTTCTGTGGCCAGTAGTATGTTTGTCATGGGGTCTGGATAGCTCAGTCATTAGAATGCTTCTGTGGCCAGTAGTATGTTTGTCATGGGGTCTGGATAGCTCAGTCATTAGAATGCTTCTGTGGCCTGTAGTATTTTTGTCATGGGGTCTGGATAGCTCAGTCATTAGAATGCTTCTGTGGCCAGTAGTATGTTTGTCATGGGGTCTGGATAGCTCAGTCATTAGAATGCTTCTGTGGCCAGTAGTATGTTTGTCATGGGGTCTGGATAGCTCAGTCATTAGAATGCTTCTGTGGCCAGTAGTATGTTTGTCATGGGATCTGGATAGCTCAGTCATTAGAATGCTTCTGTGGCCTGTAGTATGTTTGTCATGGGATCTGGATAGCTCAGTCATTAGAATGCTTCTGTGGCCAGTAGTACGTTTGTCATGGGGTCTGGATAGCTCAGTCATTAGAATGCTTCTGTGGCCTGTAGTATTTTTGTCATGGGGTCTGGATAGCTCAGTCATTAGAATGCTTCTGTGGCCAGTAGTATGTTTGTCATGGGGTCTGGATAGCTCAGTCATTAGAATGCTTCTGTGGCCAGTAGTATGTTTGTCATGGGGTCTGGATAGCTCAGTCATTAGAATGCTTCTGTGGCCAGTAGTATGTTTGTCATGGGGTCTGGATAGCTCAGTCATTAGAATGCTTCTGTGGCCAGTAGTATGTTTGTCATGGGGTCTGGATAGCTCAGTCATTAGAATGCTTATGTGGCCTGTAGTATGTTTGTCATGGGGTCTGGATAGCTCAGTCATTAGAATGCTTCTGTGGCCTGTAGTATGTTTGCCATGGGGTCTGGATAGCTCAGTCATTAGAATGCTTCTGTGGCCAGTAGTATGTTTGTCATGGGGTCTGGATAGGTCAGTCATTAGAATGCTTCTGTGGCCAGTAGTATGTTTGCCATGGGGTCTGGATAGCTCAGTCATTAGAATGCTTCTGTGGCCAGTAGTATGTTTGTCATGGGGTCTGGATAGCTCAGTCATTAGAATGCTTCTGTGGCCTGTAGTATGTTTGCCATGGGGTCTGGATAGCTCAGTCATTAGAATGCTTCTGTGGCCTGTAGTATGTTTGTCATGGGGTCTGGATAGCTCAGTCATTAGAATGCTTCTGTGGCCTGTAGTATGTTTGTCATGGGGTCTGGATAGCTCAGTCATTAGAATGCTTCTGTGGCCTGTAGTATTTTTGTCATGGAGTCTGGATAGCTCAGTCATTAGAATGTTTCTGTGGCCAGTAGTATGTTTGTCATGGGGTCTGGATAGCTCAGTCATTAGAATGGTTCTGTGGCCAGTAGTATGTTTGTCATGGAGTCTGGATAGCTCAGTCATTAGAATGTTTCTGTGGCCAGTAGTATGTTTGTCATGGGGTCTGGATAGCTCAGTCATGAGAATGCTTAGGCAAGCATCTGTAGATTCCGGGTTTTAATCTGGCTACTGGCAAAGTCTCCCTCTCTCCCCCTGTTTGGGTGGGTGTGACACCCGACGATAGGTCCAGTTTTAATCTGGCTACTGGCAAAGTCTCCCTCTCTCCCTGTTTGGGTGGGTGTGAGACCCCGACGATAGGTCCAGTTTTAATCTGGCTACTGGCAAAGTCTCCCTCTCTCCCTGTTTGGGTGGGTGTGAGACCCCGACGATAGGTCCAGTTTTAATCTGGCTACTGGCAAAGTCTCCCTCTCTCCCTGTTTGGGTGGGTGCGAGACCCCGACGATAGGTCCAGTTTTAATCTGGCTACTGGCAAAGTCTCCCTCTCTCCCTGTTTGGGTGGGTGTGAGACCCCGACGATAGGTCCAGTTTTAATCTGGCTACTGGCAAAGTCTCCCTCTCTCCCTGTTTGGGTGGGTGTGAGACCCCGACGATAGGTCCAGTTTTAATCTGGCTACTGGCAAAGTCTCCCTCTATCCCTGTTTGGGTGGGTGCGAGACCCCGACGATAGGTCCAGTTTTAATCTGGCTACTGGCAAAGTCTCCCTCTCTCCCTGTTTGGGTGGGTGTGAGATCCTGACGATAGGTCCAGTTTTAATCTGGCTACTGGCAAAGTCTCCCTCTCTCCCTGTTTGGGTGGGTGTGAGACCCCGACGATAGGTCCAGTTTTAATCTGGCTACTGGCAAAGTCTCCCTCTCTCCCTGTTTGGGTGGGTGTGAGACCCCGACGATAGGCCAGTTTTAATCTGGCTACTGGCAAAGTCTCCCTCTCTCTCCCTGTTTGGGTGGGTGTGAGACCCCGACGATAGGCCAGTTTTAATCTGGCTACTGGCAAAGTCTCCCTCTCTCCCCCTGTTTGGGTGGGTGTGAGACCCCGACGATAGGCCAGTTTTAATCTGGCTACTGGCAAAGTCTCCCTCTCTCCCCCTGTTTGGGTGGGTGTGAGACCCCGACGATAGGTCCAACAGTCGCGTTGTTGTTAAGCGCCAACATCGCCTGATGTGTGTGTGTGTGTGTGTGTGTGTGTGTGTGTGTGTGTGTGTGTGTGTGTGTGTGTGTGTGTGTGTGTGTGTGTGTGTGTGTGTGTGTGTGTGTGTGTGTGTGTGTGTGTGTGTGTGTGTGTGTGTGTGTGTGTGTGTGTGTGTGTGTGTGTGTGTGTGTGTGTGTGTGTGTGTGTGTGTGTGTGTGTGTGTGTGTGTGTGTGTGTGTGTGTGTGTGTGTGTGTGTGTGTGTGTGTGTGTGTGTGTGTGTGTGTGTGTGTGTGTGTGTGTGTGTGTGTGTGTGTGTGTGTGTGTGTGTGTGTGTGTGTGTGTGTGTGTGTGTGTGTGTGTGTGTGTGTGTGTGTGTGTGTGTGTGTGTGTGTGTGTGTGTGTGTGTGTGTGTGTGTGTGTGTGTGTGTGTGTGTGTGTGTGTGTGTGTGTGTGTGTGTGTGTGTGTGTGTGTGTGTGTGTGTGTGTGTGTGTGTGTGTGTGTGTGTGTGTGTGTGTGTGTGTGTGTGTGTGTGTGTGTGTGTGTGTGTGTGTGTGTGTGTGTGTGTGTGTGTGTGTGTGTGTGTGTGTGTGTGTGTGTGTGTGTGTGTGTGTGTGTGTGTGTGTGTGTGTGTGTGTGTGTGTGTGTGTGTGTGTGTGTGTGTGTGTGTGTGTGTGTGTGTGTGTGTGTGTGTGTGTGTGTGTGTGTGTGTGTGTGTGTGTGTGTGTGTGTGTGTGTGTGTGTGTGTGTGTGTGTGTGTGTGTGTGTGTGTGTGTGTGTGTGTGTGTGTGTGTGTGTGTGTGTGTGTGTGTGTGTGTGTGTGTGTGTGTGTGTGTGTGTGTGTGTGTGTGTGTGTGTGTGTGTGTGTGTGTGTGTGTGTGTGTGTGTGTGTGTGTGTGTGTGTGTGTGTGTGTGTGTGTGTGTGTGTGTGTGTGTGTGTGTGTGTGTGTGTGTGTGTGTGTGTGTGTGTGTGTGTGTGTGTGTGTGTGTGTGTGTGTGTGTGTGTGTGTGTGTGTGTGTGTGTGTGTGTGTGTGTGTGTGTGTGTGTGTGTGTGTGTGTGTGTGTGTGTGTGTGTGTGTGTGTGTGTGTGTGTGTGTGTGTCTTGTTTCAGGAGGGATGGGGAAGAAGGCTCAAAATAACACGGCGCTCGTCCGTCTGCGGCGGGACTATATGCGACTGAAGTCCGACCCTGTGCCCTACATCTCAGCAGAGCCGCTACCCTCCAACATACTCGAGTGGTATGTAGCACAGGTGGCATAGTACACGAGTGGTGTATTCCATGAATGGCCTTTTTGCTATCAAATGATTGAATCGCTTTGGAATGTCAAATGACTGCCAGTTTCGTTATTCGCTATCACTGTGGGTTTAAGTTGTTTTGTTATGCATCCCTCGTGACCAGGGCTGCAGAGTGGATCGGTGTCCAGGGAACTCCGACTCCGACCTTGAATTATGCATCCCTCGTGACCAGGGCTGCAGAGTGGATCGGTGTCCAGGTAACTCCGACTCCGACCTTGAATTATGCATCCCTCGTGACCAGGGCTGCAGAGTGGATCGGTGTCCAGGTAACTCCGACTCCGACCTTGAATTATGCATCCCTCGTGACCAGGGCTGCGGAGTCGATCGGTGTCCAGGTAACTCCGACTCCGACCTTGAATTATGCATCCCTCGTGGCCAGGGCTGCGGAGTCGATCGGTGTCCAGGGAACTCCGACTCCGACCTTGAATTAGCTGAAGCTATTATCAACAAGCTGTGTGTAGGACAAATGCCGTGTTAAGGTTGGAGCTCATTATTGAAAATGTAGTAGTTGAATGAAATGGATAGACATTGTCTGGCCATAACTTTCGATTTTACAATTCTGGAAGCCCTCAAAAATAGAATTTGTATGGTCTTGTAGTTGTGACTTGTGATCATCGGCGTCGCCAGGATTTTTAGGTTGGGGTGGGGTTAATCTGCCTGACAGACGTTAACGAAGAAAAACGGTTATTTACTAGGAATAATTGAAACAATATTTGTTATAATAAATATATTTGACGTTGGGGCTAAATGTTGACTTCATCAACCTGCTCCATTTTTAACCCTAGCATTTCCTCGAATCTGTATCGATCTCAGTTGCCACGCGGAGGGTGATGGAGGGGGCAAGTTACCCCGCTGCCCCCCCCCCCCTTCCGTGGCGACGCCTATGATTTCGGCAATCCTACCGTCCAGATGAACATTAACCAATTTGTGACCGAGCATATGAGGAGATAAAACTTTTTGGTAAGAACGACCAGACTTGTCAATGATTCAATGTGAATCGACTACTTTTGATTGAATCATTCTTATTTCAAATGAATGACTCATGAATCGATTCACCTCATGCGCAAACCTGTTGTGAGTCACTGATTGAATCATTCATACAGAGAAAATAGGCTGATTGAATCATTCATTGCTCAAAGAATCATTCTGTTTTGGTCGAACAACATAAACTGTCCACAAAATATGCCAGCGGCCCAGCATTCATCTGTGCCCTGTGGACAAACCAGGCACTTAATGGCCAATTATATGAGCTCTGTGTCCTGAGCTGTAGCCTGTAATTCATATATGCGTAAAGAAAGCGAGGCTTTGTGTCCAACTCCAGTGGGTACAAAGCCACTGTTCAATCAGCCCTAACTATGTGAATACCTTGGAACTGGTAGGGACTGGTAGGTAGGTACCTAAATACTTTGAAAAGGTAACTAACTCATACTTTGGTTCATAAACCACACAGTACACGCACACCTTTTTCACACGAAAAATTATCAAAAGGTACCCACCTTTTCCTAATTTCTAGGCTATACCATATCAAAAACTAAATCATAAACAAACATTTGCATGACCTCCGCATGTCCCAAATATCACTGTCGCATCGGCGCCGCTTTATTCCACATCATGCTTTATACAAAAAATAATACCTAATGCAAAATCAAAATAAATGTTCTATTTGCTTAAAAAGTGAAACGTAAAGTCATTAATGCTTTTGGAACTTGGAATTTGCAATTATAATAAATATCATAAATATAATTTTATAATCAAAATAAACAACACGCGTGTCCAATTGGCTCACATTCACATTCACATTCGGAAATACATTCGCGGACTATTTGGATTGGCTTCAAAATTGGCACACAGATAGATCACGACCTAGTGATCATTCTGGTAAAATCTTAGAGTCGCACATTTACAATAAAAGGAGTTAGAGCAGGTCATATGTTTAAGGTCAAACAGCAGACTATTCTGATGTGCATGAAAATTGGCACACAGGTAGAGCATGACCTCCCTATCACGCTCATAAAATCTTAGAGTCGCACATTCAAAATCAAAGGAGTTAGACAAAGGAGTCGACACTTCCCTTTAATGTTGAGTGATTGAATCATGATTGAATCATTCATTATGGTAATGTTGAGTGATTGAATCATGATTGAATCATTCATTATGGTAATGTTGAGTGATTGAATCATGATTGAATCATTCATTATGGTCCGTGAATCACTGTGAATCGACTCATGACAAATATGAATCATTGACAAGTCTGGTAACGACTGTAATTTCCAAATGGCTTGGACCCTCGCCCTACGGGGGGGTAGACCCCCCCCCCCGAGGTTTTACGACTATTAGATCGTGACCTATGACCTTTTCGTCAAAGTCATGTCAGACCCCAAAGGGTCATTGACCTGACCTCAAAGGTCACCCATTGACCTGAAACCTAAGCATCGCATGCTGTTAGATTCCTCTCATGACAGGCAACATGCTGGTTCTTACCGCATTGCTCTATGCTGCTTGGTTTGGAAGTTAACCCGCGCACTGCAGGGGGTTTGCACTGAACACGAACTGCAGGTGTGGGGGATTGATTTCCGCCCCCCGTGAGATCTCGAAAACTACGCTACGTAGCGACAAGCAGAAAACGGAATGTGATAGCTTGATACAAGTTCTATCGAAAGTATTCAGTATTTTTAGGTCAGGTCAAAATTGAGGTCACCAGGGGACAGGGGTCATCGAAGGTCAAATTTTCCAGTTTTTCTCTCCTGTTTTAGGACTTTAGAAACAAACGGAAATAGCAATCGCCAGCCAGTTAAATTTTCAATCGAAAAGGTGTCCTCAAATTTTATATCAGGTCAATATTTGAGGCTCTAGAGGTCAAAAAAGAAAAAAATGATGTTTTTCGCTATTAACTTTTTACTTAATAAAGATAACGGAAAACTGTTCACGCCATTGTGTTTATCACGTCAAGGCGCTTCGAATGATATACATGGTGACATGGTTAAGTCAACTTAAAAATTTAACCTCGGGTCAAGGTCAAGTGGTGACCCAAGTAGGGCATGTTGCATATGGGAAAACGTGTCTCTACGAGACAAACACATTGCTGTCTGTCTGATTTCTCTATCTGCATTATGTCGGGAGTTATCGACAAAAAAAGTGATGGTGACCTCGGATGACCTCAAATGAATCCATAGGGGTCACTGAACAAAACGTACACTTGTATCATCAAGAATATCCTATAATAACATGATCCAGAAGTAATTGGACTAATATCATGCATATCTTTGAAATAGGAAGCATTTGTATATTTCGCCATCGACTTATTATGGGGAGGTTACGAAATTGACCTGACCTTAGGTCACCGATATAAAAATTAAGAGATATACGAATTGTAAGTACTTATGCCCTCATGACATCCTGTAAGTTTCAAACTGATCGGTGAGAAACTCTGGCTTTGGCACAACTGCATTTTTTTTGGAGGTCATGGGGTTGACACTTGACCTGGTCTGGCGACCTGACCTGAGATGACTCGAGGTTATTTTTGTTTCAAATTGTGCGCAATTGATGTCCTAACAGGTGTGACAAAACCCGGCGGCGCTGCGCGCCGCCGTTTTTTCGCTATCTGCGAAAAAACCTGAGGGGGAAAATCAACCCCCTGCAGTGCGCGGGTTAACAGGGAGGGGCTGTCAACCCCCCAGCCTTGGAATTTTGGTCATTTTCTGGACTTTTTGGGTCCAAATAATTTTGCTCTCTTCATATTTGTTCAGGAAATTTGCTCTCTTTTCGCCTGATCTTACTGACATTGTAGTTAAAATATAATTCAATTTTCCTCGGAAGGATTTAATATCTATTACAAATCAGGATTTTTTACTTTCCATGTAAAATAATTGAAACAAAAATGAAAATCTTAACTTGCCGGACAATACAAATTTAATCTCCACCTATGGATTTTTACTCTTCGGGACCAGGTCATGAAATGAAAAATCCAACACTGGGGGTCCCCCTTCGTAGGGCGAAGGCGAGAAAAGGTCCCCGTAGGGCGAGAGTTAAAATAATGATTGCTAGATTTGAGTTTAGGATGTCGTATATCGGCTCCCAGAAGCACACTGCTCCCGGATCAATAGTTTCCGAGCAAGAGTGCAAGAGAGCAAAAGTTTCGACAAAGTCATGTTCCCAAATGGGAACATTGGCCACAAATTGGGTAAATAATTACGAGCGAGCGCGCTCGTCCTTCCGTAGTGTAAGGGAAAAATCTGAATATGAGCGGCCCGACCAGGCCGGGCCCGTGGCGACGCTTTTGATAAGCTAATATCTCTGCAACCGCACGTCCGTTTGACAAGCGGGCTTCTTTTTTTTAGCAGCCCCATCCAACCTACCCTGTTTGAGACCAGTGCCAACTCACGTGGGTGACTACCACTACGCGTGCCGCGTGAGGGGTGTTGATTTTTTCTTCTCTCGCAAAAACTCCGCAACGGCTTGGCAGATTGTGTGCAAATCTGGTGTGAGGTTAAGGACCTCTCAGCGGCCACTTTACCACAAGTCAGGGATGGGGTGCCTCTGCACGTGCGCACGTGCACACACTTATTCTATATATCAGGAACGGCTGAGCCGATTTTGTTCAAATATGGAGTGTGGGTATGGACCTCTCGGCTCTCAGCTGCCACTTTCGCACAAGTCAGGGGTGCCTGTGCACTGTGCACGTGCGCACGTGCGCAAA
Organism: Chirona hameri; assembly: GCA_036785665.1. NCBI lineage: Eukaryota > Metazoa > Arthropoda > Thecostraca > Balanomorpha > Balanidae > Chirona > Chirona hameri. Next base: position 35,163 of record JAXIVJ010003677.1, on the reverse strand, counting down.
GTTTTTTTTTTGTATTTCAGAAACTACTTGCCCGATCGAGTTTAAATTCTCTATACATTTCCTTCGCGCTCGTTCGTTGATCGCCAACTATGGCGCCTTACTGGTAATTAAATGCTGTAGCTAATGAATGTGACGTTTATCTCGCCAGAGCACCCTAAACGTCACTTTAAACCGTTTCTTGTTTACAAATTGATCTATCATGATCGTTGCTTATACAATAATGACTGCTAAATTTGAGTTTATGATGTGGTTTACCGGCCTCCAGAAGCACAATGCTTCCGGATCAATAGTTTCCGAGCAAGAGTGCAAGAGAGCAAAAGTTTCGAGCAAAACGTCATGTTCCCAAATGGGAACATTGGCCACATTGGTTAAAGGGACTATCCCACCTTAGGATGTGGTTGTGGTTTAACATTATATTTGAGTTTAGATAGCCATTTTGATGGCTTGGCATTGACATTAAGTATGGTAGCAGTTAAAACAACCACGATGATCTAATCGAAAAGATATTCGAGTTTTATTTTGACATCTGTAAAAAATAAAACCCATGTGTATTTGAATAGGGCCTCTAACTCGACTCGACCCGACCCGGCCCGTGGCGACGCTTTGGAGAAGCTGATATCTCTGCAACCGCACGTCCGCTTGACTAGCGGACTTCTTTGCTGAGCAGCCCCATCTAACCTGCCCTGTTTGAGACCAGTGCCGACTCATGTGGGTGACTACCACTGCACGTGGCGCGTGCCGCGTGAGGGGTGTTGAAAAGTATTTTCTCGCAATAACTCCGCAACGGCGGGGTAGATTATGTGGACATTTCGTGTGTGGTTAGGGACCCCTCAGCCGCCACTTTCACACAACTCAGGGGTGGGGTGACTGCACGTGCGCACGTGCACACCTGCACACCCCTATAATATATCTCAGGAACGGCTGAGCAGATTGTGTTCAAATTTGGTGTGTGGTTAGGGTCCTCTCATGCGCCAGTTTCCCACAAGTCAGGGGTGGGTGTCTCTGCACGTGCGCACGTGCACACCCCTCTTCTGTATCTCAGGAACGGCTGAGCCGATTGTGTTCAAATTTGGTGTGTGGTTAGGGACCTCTCAGCCGCCGCCTTTCCACAAGTCGGGGTGGGGTGGCTTTGCACGTGCGCACGTGCACACCCCTATTCTATATCTCTGCAACGGCTGAGCCGATTGTGTTCAAATTTGGTGTGTGGTTAGGGACCTCTCAGCCCCCACTTTCCCACAAGTCAAAGGTGTGTGCCTCTGCACGTGCGCACCTTTTTTGTATCTCAGAAACTACTTGCTCGATCGAGTTGAAATTGCCCATACATTTCCTTCGCGCTCGCTCGTTCATCGCCAACTACGGCGCCTTACTGGTGATAGTCGACTTGTTTTAAGGTCAGCCTTGGAATATTTTCGTCTTTCATTTTTTTATCCCCGGGTGGTTCGCAATCTAGAGAGCCTAGCACTATCAGCTGGAGTTGATGCAGCAGTTGGCCGCCACGGACCGCTAGTGAGCCAGGGTGTTATGACGTCGCAAGCAAATGGTACCAGTTAAATATGTAACGCTAAATATTAATTTATTTATTTATAAATAAATAAATCAATCAATATTTAGTGGTACCATTTGCTTGCGACGTCATAACACCCTGGCTCACTAGCGGTGCCTGGCGGCCAACTGCTGCAACAGCTCCAGCTGATAGTGCTAGCCAATATAAGGCCTGTTCCAATGGCACCTCTAACCTCCTCTATCCACCTCCAAGTTGCTCCAACTTGCAACTGTCTGTGTGCATTAGTATAGGACAGTTGCAAGTTGGAGGAACTTGGAGGAGGTTAGAGCTGCCACGGGAAGAGGCCCATATACACCGGGTGGTTTGCTTTTTCTGCGCAATAGATGTCGACAAAAAATTGCGCCATACATTTGGCAGCACAAAGGATTTCCCTGTTATTTTATATAAACAAATCATATGACGTCACCAACCCAACTTTCCGCTTAAAACTAAAAGTTGAATATCTTCCAAGATAATTTTTTTTTTTCGGGAAAAAGGTTCACGAACATGTTAAGCTGACCTCGCCTGACATGTAGACATACAATTAAGTGTGATTCGACAACTTTCAAAAAGGTGGGACAGTCCCTTCAAGTAACAATTCAATGATGTAGCTAATGCATGGGACGTTTATCTTTCCCGATCAACCTAAACGTCGCATTAAGCCTTTTTAAAACAAATTGATCATCATGATCGTTGTTTATATTACTTAGGGTGTCATTTTTGATATGCGTCTTACGTCACACCCTAGGTTCTATTTCGCCCACGATGGTGCACACCTCATGATTACAAATCATTGGATGACAAGGGAATCGAAGCAAACAAATTCCGAGGCACTTTTTTTGTCATCCACTAAAATGCATCTGAAGACTACTTTGCCAATAAGCTGCCCATGACTGACGGCCGGTGTCGGAGTTGGCAAAATTTTACCGACTCCGACTCCGGCCGAAATCACCGACTTCGACCCCGCAGCCCTGCTTGTGACCTATGCCCTCCAACGAAGTATTTTCTGTCGGTGTTGCGTACCGTCTCGGTGACCAGTCGTGGACACCTGTGGCCGTCGGCATGTCAGTCCTGCCTCTCTTCTGAGTACCCCGTCACCCGCTCCCCTGTCCCTGCAGGCACTACATCGTGCGCGGCCCGGAGGGCACGCCGTACGCCGGCGGCCTGTACCACGGCCTGCTGCGCTTCCCGGCCGAGTACCCGTTCCGGCCGCCCAGCATCTACATGATCACGCCGAACGGCCGCTTCAAGCCCAACACGCGGCTGTGCCTCTCCATCAGCGACTTCCACCCGGACACGTGGAACCCCAGCTGGAGCGTGTCAACCATCCTGACCGGCCTGCTCAGCTTCATGGTCAGTATCGACTGCAGAGCTAAGTCAGGCCAGCACCACTGTGAATACACGCTCGGCTAAGCCAGGCCGCCGCCACAGCTAAGTCAGGCCAGCAGCACTGGGCCAAGTGACAGATGGTACGCATTCACGCCCACCCAGTGCCTCCAGAGTGTGAAGATTGACCGGGGATGATTCCACGAACTGCTGTCTTGACTCTTGTATATCCGAAATTAATTAAATGAGGCAAAGGCTGTCTCTACAGATTGCGGCGGCAGAAGCATTGTACCTTTCTCGTGTGAGCTGCCGACTATGATTGTGTGGTCTGGTAAGAGACATCACGATGGAGCATCGACAATAAGAATACACACTTGAAACGTGATTAACCCGCGACTTACTGGGGGGGCTATTTTTTACCCCCCCCCCCCGTTATTTTGCAATAACTCCTAAACTAACACCAGTATCGTCACCAAACTTGTAGTACCTTCTCTCACATCAATTCTACACATGTTGGCCAAAGGAAAAAGATGATATTATGATAGGTCAACCGGGAATGACGTCAGAGTGACGTCATGTTCTTTCTTTTTGTTGTTGAAAAATACTGGTTTGCGGAAAACGCTGTCTAAGGTACAATGTTTGAGATACATTCAATTGTCTTAAATCAAATCACTGACAATAGACTAGGCTATCAAACTGCAATCTCTGATTTTTAGGGGTTTTTTATTCAAAATTTTGAGAAATCCAAATACATTTTTTTTAAAATCAGAATTATCCAAAAACCGGAATATATGTGATCGAGACGTGTTCGGTGAGTATGTGTACCAAATTTGAAGTCGATACTTCAAAAATGACTGACTTATGAGTTATGACCTTTAAATGACACTGACCTTTAAATGACACAAATCCACCACCTCTCACAGCATTACTATGCATACAAAATGCATTTCCGTTTTTGATTTTTACTTCTATTTATATGGAACAAACAATGTTCTAAGGTCATTTTTCGCGTTCCAGACGAAAAACAAACCCATACACATGCGTTACAACGCCTAATGACCGTAATCTGCAGTTTGACCTCGTGACCTCGGATGACCTTAACCTGACCCAAGGTCATAAACAGCTTAGAATGGTACTTAGAAGTGTCAGACACGAATCATACCGATTTATCGACTGCTTATGCGTTTAATATAGCAATTTTGCGGGACAATTCCATCCATCGAGACCTTTTGACACGGTCAAACATGTTGTACTTGGCCTGACCTGTGACGTCATCGGTGACCCCGAGGTAAACAATATTATTTTTCCCTCGATACATTTCCCAGGGCTATCGAATGCCGTTTTAATTTTTATAATCGGTCCAGTAGTTCCGGAGTCGCGTTATGGAATATACCCCCAGTAACTCGCGGGTTAAAGGGACTATCCCACCTTAACATTATAGTTGAGTTGAGATAGCCATTTTAAATGGCTTGGCCTTGAAATTAAGTATGGTAACGGTTAAAACAACCACAATGATGTAAACAAAAAGATATTCGAGTTTGATTTTGACATTGTAAAAAATAAGGCCCATCTGTATTTGAATAGGGCCTCTAAACCGACAGCGTCGCTCTCTTTACCCAACTGGTAGTGATAGTGGACTTGTTTTAGGGTCAGCCTTGGAATATTTTCGTCTTTCATTTCTCGATCCCCGGGTGGTTCGCAATCTAGAGACCGGGTGGTTCGCTTTTTATGCGCAATAGATGTCGACACAAAATTGTGCCATACATTTGGCAGCACAAAGGATTTCCCTGTTATTAAAAAAATGACGTTACCAACCCAATTTTCCGCTTAAAACTAAAAGTTGAATATCTTCCAAGATAAGCAATTTTTTTCGGAAAAAAATTCACGAACATGTTCAGCTGACCTCGCCTGACATGTAGACATACAATTAAGTGTGATTCGACAACTTTCAAAAGGTGGGACAATCCCTTTAAACTGAAGTAGGTATGTTTCTTAACGCTGTTTCTTTCATTCACATGTTTTGTGAAGTTAAGTTTGTGTTCACGTACCGAATAATACTTGTTCTTTTAGAATGGGCGGTGAAAAGGACCCATTTGCGATGACGTTTTCAGCGTCACATGACGTCATTGGACCATTGTGCTGTAACTGGTTCAGACCCTTACCAACCCTCGTTATAACAAATTACTAAAAATAACCTGTTTGTCTAGGAATGCCTGCGGAGCACGTCTCTTGTAAGCTCGCAGGGAAAAACAACTTCACGATAATATATCTACAGTAGGGCCCCTTTAGTCACC
>JAXIVJ010003677.1:25000-27500 GCA_036785665.1 Chirona hameri | reverse complement strand
CGTTTGTATGAAACAGGCGGCATGGTGAGACGTGTGCCGATTCGGAGCTCCGGCAATGGTCCCGTTCAGTGTGACTGAAGCCAAAATAAACAACAATTTGGTAATGTGGTCTTCTTCGCCGGCTCTGAGTAGACTGGTGCTGGGCGCGGGGGCGCAGACCGGCTGACAGTTCTGCTCGGAATGGCCCACAGTCGGTTACAGAGACTGGTCATTGCAAGATGAGGTATGTGGGAGGAAACCACCGTTTGGGTCTACGACACCAGCATATAAGGGTTATCATTGACCGTGCATACGTCTTGCCATGGATTACCACATGAGGCCTGTTCACGGGGTCTGTTCACATGAGGCCTGTTCACGGGGTCTGCGGCCACCGCGGCCAAAAGGGCGGGGCTTAATTGTCAGCCAATCACGAAAGAGCAGATCCGGGAGGAGAGACTACTCTCTGCGGCTCCTGCGGTTGCTCGGGAGCAGCCGCAAAAGAACTTCGACGTAAATGGCGCTCGTCCGACAAGGGTTGCGCACTGTTTTGTTGATTTCGCAGCTCACTGGCGGTTGTTTGACCAAAAATGACAACTTTTAATGACTCGTAGATATTCATGTGTTTTTTAAAAACATTGAGGGTTTTCGTGAAATTGCCTATTCGTTGCGAACGCGCCATTTATTGGACGCCATCAGCGGCCGCAAAAGTGTTCAAAGTTGTTAAAATTAAGCTCCGCCTCCTGGCCGCGGGAGCCGCGGCGGCCGCAGACCCGTGAACAGGCCTCAGGGAAACTCCGCTCGCAACCCTTGTGACTAATAAAGTGCCGCTAGATGGCAATACTAACCCGCGCACTGCAGGGGCTTTGCGCTGAACACGAACTGCAGAGGGGGTTGATTTCCCCCCCCCCCTGAGATCTCGAAAACTACGCAACGTAGCGAGAAGCGGAAAACGGCATTTGATAGCTTGATACATGTTCTATCGAAAGTATTTCAGTATTGTTTTAGGTCAGGTCAAAATTGAGGTCACCAGAGCTCATAAAAGGTCAAATTTTCCATTTTTTCTCTCCTGTTTTAGGAAATCGCTCAAGAAATTCCCATATATCTCAGAGACTATGCTAGTTAGAAACAAACGGAAAAAGCAAACGCCAGCCAGTGAAATTTTCAATCGCTAAGGTGTCCTCAAATTTGATCTCAGGTCAACATTTTAGGCTCCAGAGGTCAAAAAAGAACAAAATGACGTTTTTGTGCTAAATCGTTTTTCGCTATTAACTTTGTATGTAATAAAGATAACGTAAAACTGTTTACGTCATTGTGTTTATCTTGTCAAGGCGCTTTGAATGATATACATGGTGACCTTGTTAAGTTAGCTTAAAAAATTGACCTCAGGTCAAGGTCAAGTGGTGACCCAAGTAGGGCATGTTGCATATGGGAAGACGTGTCTTGACGAGACAAACACATTTATGTCTGTTTTACTTCTCTATCTTCATTATGTCGGGAGTTATGGACAAAAAAGGTGATGGTGACCTCGCATGACCTTAAATGACCCAATAGGAGTCACTGAACAAAACTTACACTTGGATCATCAATAATATCCTATAATAACATGATCCAGAAGTAATTGGACTAATATCATGCATATCCTTAGCATTTGTATATTTTCCCATTGACTTATTATGGGGAGGTTACGAAATTGACCTGACCTTAGGTCACATATATCAAAATTCCGAGATAGACGAATTTTAAGTACGTATGCCTTCATGACATCCTGTAAGTTTCAAACTGATCGGTGAAAAACTCTGGCTTTGGCACAACTGCAAACATTTTTGGAGGTGGGGTCACTTGACCTAGTCTGGTGACCTGACCTGAGATGGCTCTAGGAATTTTTTTTTCAAAGTGTGCGCAATTGATGTTCTGACAGGTGTGCGAAAACCCGGCGGCGCTGCGTGCCGTCGTTTTTTCGCTATCTTTGAAAAACCTGAGGGGGTGGGGGCGGAAATCACCCCCCCCCCCCCCCCCTGCAGTGCGCGGGCTAACAATGTCGCGCCGGAAGCCTGAGTTTCCTATCCAGGTATTAGGTATTGTATTTATTGTATTGTATTTAACCACTCCGGGCCATTCACACATATTGTGGCTATTCCTAGCCCGGCGTCACGAGACATAAAACAGTAGGTACATGGGGAAACAGGGAGTTGACATTCATACTCAGATACATACCGGATAAAACAATGGTACACGGCTTACAAAACTAGGCATAAACACAACATAGATATAAACTGGTAATGCGAAAACAATAGCACAGACAAAGCATGGATGCCACACGTTAGTTTACACCTCGGCCTTTCATGTACACCCGCAAGTTACGTTTAAATGAGGCAGACCTCAGACCAGTCAGTTCGGTCGGTAAACTGTTGTAAAGACGAGGGACTCGGTAGGAAAACTGACGTCTACCGGCTTCAGTGCGGATGCGAGGTATATGGAACTGCTCGTCCTGTCGTGTGCGCCTATTGCGATGTGCAGCATT
>JAXIVJ010003677.1:7500-10000 GCA_036785665.1 Chirona hameri | reverse complement strand
TATATATTATTGTATGATTATTGTATATATGATATTAGTTATTGATTATTATTATGATGTATTGTTATGATTATTTATTGTATTTTATTGTATTGTATGTTATGTATTGTTTTATGTTAGTATTTATATTGTATTATTTATTAGTATTGTATTTATTATGTTATTATGTTATTATTGTTATGTTATTTATGTTTTTTTGTAGATAGGTAGAGGATTTATTTATTGTTGGTTTTAGGTGATAAGTGTGGAGGAGGAGAGGGAGAGGAGGAGGGAGAGGAGGGAGAGAGGAGGAGAGGGAGGAGAGGAGGAGGAGGAGGGAGGAGAGGAGAGGAGAGAGGAGGGAGAGAGGAGGGAGAGTAGGAGAGGGAGGAGAGGAGAGGAGAGGGAGGAAGGAGAGGGAGAGGAGAGGAGGGAGAGGGAGAGAAGGAGAGGAGAGGAGATGAGAGGGGAGAGAGGAGGAGAGAGGAGGGAAGGAGAGGGAGTGAGAGGAGAGGAGAAGGGAGGAGGGGAGAGGGAGAGAGGAGAGGAGGAGAGGAGAGGAGAGGAGGAAGGGAGAGGGAGAGGAGAGGAGGAGGAGAGGAGAGGAGAAAGGAGAGGAGAGGAGGAGAGAGGGAAGGAGAGGAGGAGGAGGAGGAGGAGAGGAGAGGAGGAAGGGAAGGGAGAAGGGAGAGGAAGGAGAGGAGGGAGGAGGAGGATGAGGAGGAGGAGGAGAGGAGAGAAGGAGAGGAGAAGGAGGAGGGGAGAAGGAGAGGAGAAGGAGGAGGAGAGGGGAAGAGAGAAGGAGAGAGGGAGAGGAGAGAGGAGGAAGGATGAAGGAGAGAGGGAGAGGAAGGAGGGAGGGAGGGAGAGGGAGAGGAGGAAGGAGAGGGAGAAGGGAGAGGGGAGGAGAAGGGAGAGGGGAGGAAGGGAGAGGGAAGGAGGAGAGGAGGAAGGGAGAGGGAGGAGAGGAGAGGGAGAAGGGAGAGGAGAGGGAGAGGAGAGGGAGGAAGGAGAGGAGGGAGAAGGAGAGGAGAGGAGAGGAAGGAGAGAGGAGAGGAGGAAGGAGGAGGAGAAGGGAGAGGAAGAGAAGGAGAGGGAGAGGAGAGAGGGAGGAAGGAGAGGAGGAAGGAGAGGAGAGAGGGAGAGGATGAGAGGAGAGGAGAGAAGGGAGAGGGAGAAGAGAGGAGGGAGAGGAGAGGAGAGGAGGAGGAGGGAGGGAGGAGAGGAGAGAGGAGGAGGGAGAGGGAGGAGGAGAGAGGAGAGGGAGAGGAAGAGGAGGAAGGGAGAGGAGAAGGGAGAGGAGGAGAGGAGAGGGAGGAGAGAGGAGGAGAGAGGAGAGGGAGGAGGGAGAAGGAGGAGGAGGAAGGAGAGGGAGAAGGGAGAGGGAGGAGGGGAGAGGAGAGGAGAGAAGAGAGGGAGAAGAGAGGAGAGGGAGAGGAGGAGGAGAGGGAGAGGAGAGGGAGGAAGGGAGAGGAGAAGGAGAGGGAGAAGGGAAGGGAGGAAGGGAGGAGGAGGAAGGGAGGAGGAGAGGAGAGGAGAAGGGGAGAGGGAGATGGAGGAGAGGGAGAGGAGGAAGGGAGAGGAGGAGAGAGGAGAGGAGAGGAGGAGAGAGGAGAAGAGAGAGGGGAGAGAGGAGAGGAGAGAGGGAGAGAGGAGAAGGAGAGGGAGAGGAGGAGAGGAGGAGGGATGAGGGAGGAGTAGAGGGAGAGGAGTGAGGGATAGGGAGAGAGGGAGAGGAGGGAGAGGAGAGGAGGAGAGGGAGGAAGGAGAGGGAGGAGAGGAGGAGAGGAGGGAGGAGGAGGAGAGGAGGAGGAGGAGAGGGAGGAGGAGAGGAGGAGAGGGAGGAGAGGGAGGAGGAGAGGGAGAGGAGAGGAGGAGGAGAGGGAGAGGGAGAGGAGAGGGAGGGAGGAGGGAGGGAGGAGGAGAGGGAGGGGAGAGGAGAGGAGGAGAGGGAGGAGGGAGAGGAGAGGAGAGGGAGGAGAGGAGAGGGGAGGAGGAGAGGAGATGAGGAGGGAGAGGGAGAGGAGTGGAGGGAGGAGGATGGGAGAGGAGAGGGGGAAGGGAGGGGGAGAGGAGAGGGAGGAGGGAGGAGAGGGAGGAGGAGGGAGGGAGGAGGAGGAGGAGAGAGAGAGGGAGGAGGGAGGAGAGAGGGAGAGTGAGGGTGAGGAGGGAGGAAGGGAGAGGAGGGAGGAGGAGGAGGAGAGGGAGAGGAGGAGGGAGAGGGGAGGAGGAGGAGATGGAGGGAGGAGGAGGAGAGGGGAGGAGAGGAGGAGAGGAGGGAGGAGGAGGAGGGAGGGAGGGAGGAGGGAGTGGAGGAGGAGGAGGGAGGAGGAGGAGAGAGGAGGGAGGAGGAGGGGGAGGAGGGAGGAGGGAGGGAGAGGAGGAGGAGGAGGGAGGGGAGAGGAGGGAGGGAGGGAGGGAGGAGGGAGGAGGAGGGAGGGAGGAAGGGAGGAGGAGGAGGTGAGGGAGGAGGGAGGGAGGAGGAGGAGGAGGGAGAGGATGGAGGGAGGAGGAGGGAGGA
>JAXIVJ010003676.1:10000-91325 GCA_036785665.1 Chirona hameri | reverse complement strand
ATCAGTGAGTACGGAGATGCCCTACTGTCCCTCCTCGCTCCTCCCCATCCCCGCGGAGCAGTACCAGTGCTCAGTGAGTACGGAGATGCCCTCCTGTCCCTCCTCGCCCCTCCCCATCCCTGAGGAGCAGTACCAGTGCTCAGTGAGTACGGAGATGCCCTACTGTCCCGCCCGTCCCTCCCCGCTACTTCCCATCCAGCTCAGGAGCAGTACCAGGCTGGGGTAAGTCCAGACTATAGAGTTCAGTGGTCCAAACATGACCCTGATATCCCTCCCCATACCTCCCCCACCCTCCCCCACCCTCCCCGGCTCCCCAGTGTGGGAGGCAGTGAGCTTCCACATCCCTCCCCCATCCTCCCCTGCTCCCCAGTGTGGGAGGCAGTGAGCTTCCACATCCCTCCCCCACCCTCCCCGGCTCACCAGTGTGGGAGGCAGTGAGCTTCCACATCCCTCCCCCATCCTTCCCGGCTCCCCAGTGTGGGAGGCAGTGAGCTTCCCCATCCCTCCCCCACCCTCCCCGGCTCCCCACAGTGTGGGAGGCAGTGAGCTATGCGGAGACCAGCCCTGTCTCCAGTGGGAGTGGGGCGAGGCAGACAGGTGTGGTGGTGCATGTGCTCGTGCAAATGAATTAAGGCGATCGAATGAGATAGTGAACAGACATTATCCCATAAAGAGAAAGGTGGCATATATGCTAGCATATATGCAGGAAAAGCGGACTATCATATTATATGATGTCCGCTTTTCCTGGCTCTTCGAGAGTCCGTTTGGGGTTGGCTGGGTAGCCGTATGGTATTGTATTGTACCAAAAGCAAACCATCCACAAAAACAGTGGCATTACGGTTTTCAGTCAGTTGTAAATAGGGCGAACAAACGGATAAAAATAAATTCACTCTTTTAAAATGAACTAATCTAGACATGACACATGACACACAGCACAGCGTACGACATTCATCACAGTCAGATCAGGTAACATGGTTCGATGTGAGCAGCTCGACCTTGAGCGCCCTCCTAAACCGTCCCACAGACATCGTAGGGAAATCCGGAGGCAGTGAGTTCATCATGTGGCGGCTCGATACCGAATCTCCTTTTCCCCGGCCTCAGTACGCGCCCCAGGCACAAACAGCTGATCGTCCTGCCTAGTACACCTACCGCGATCGGGCCGTTCACGATTGGCAGTAAACAGGTCTGCGAGTGATTCCGGCTGGCCGGTACTACGGATTTTCTGGAGCAGGCACAGGGTTTGATAGTGGGAGAGACTAGGAGCGTCAAGCCACCGAAGTGAATCACGCACACCCGATACGTGGTCATATTTACGTTTTCCCGAGATGACTCGAGCCGCAAAGTTAATAACCTTCTCGATGCGAAGGTGATTTTTGGCGGAGCCGTTGCCGTAAACAACCAGACAGTATCGGATGTGGGAGATCACGAGGGCGTTGACGATTTCCGGGAGGGTTTCGGGTGGAAGGTAGTGTCTGAGGTGGGACAGGCCAGTCAGGATGCCGCAGCATTTACGTGAGACGGCAGTCACATGAGGGTCCCACGAGAGATGCTGATCAAAGATAACTCCAAGGTTTTTTACTTGAGTAGTGGGGGTCAGGGAAGTACCGCGGAAGTTCAGGGAAGGTCAGGGAAGTACAGCACAGTACGTATGGATGTGTACTGTGCTGTTGTGTAGTGACATGTGTACCGGGTGACTGAATGACGGGGTGACTGTGTGACTCTGTGACCATCAACCTTTTTTGTCACTTCTTCACTTGGTGTCGACCGAGTGCAACATTCCGACTTCTTAAAATGTTTCCTGAATGGCTTCCAAGAGATAAATTAATACGGCTGCCTTTAAATGTTTAATATGCAATTACATATATTGTTTAAAAGCTCTCACAGAAATTCATTCCTGTCAACTCCAAATTTGTTCGTCCTTACTTTATGACACAATTTGTCATATACTTATACTTATTTGTCTACCTCGCTGTTCCATCTATGACCCTCATATTTCCCCGTTGGAAATCGCCTGGTGACGGGTGGTGTAATGACTGTGACTGACGACTGAATGTGTGACTATGGCTGATATTAGGTGTCTTGACTGGATATCTAAGAGGCTGTCTGGCTTTGATGCTTGCTAGCCACTCCTTAGTACACGGTTCACGTGTCACGTGTCACGTGTCACGTGCCCAGGTGGCGACTTGATGGTGGTGGCGGCCCTCGCCCTACGGGGGCCTGACAGCCCCCCCTGAAATTTTTATTGAATAACTCTTTACACATGCAGCGCATCTTGCTGAAATTTTCGGTAGCTGAGTTTACAACAATTATACGTAAGCTGTAAAAATTTAATTGAAATTAGTTAGTAGTTTGGGAAATAATCATGTTTTGATGACGTCATGTTGGTGGAAAAACGATAAATATTTGAAAAATTGTAGAAAACCGAGTTTTAAAGGAAATTGCAAACGCAATTCACCAAAGATACAAAATGGCATTATCTTTAAAGAGGCAATCTCGGCTTTCCAAAATTTTGGGTTTTTGACCCTTAAAATTAACAAACTGTTTTTTTTTTTAAATCCCCACAAAATCAAAATTTTCAAAGATGTTAGAAAAAACGGAATATATGTGAGAGAACTGACCATGGACAATACCCATACCAAATTTCAAAGCAATATCTTCATTTTTGACGGAGTGATGGTTCCCTAAGTGTAAGCAACTGATGATGTCATTTTTAAATCACTTTTTTGACTTTTTTGACAAAATACGAACCAATAATTACCTTTCTGTATTTCTGAACCAAAGCTGGTCTAGGAACATGCCCTTTTATTTACATTTATCAATTTCTCATTTTGAGGTTTTCTGAAGAGCAAAATCGCTGTTTTGGACGTGGTAAATCCGAGGTCATTCACTTGACCTGGAAGGTCATCCGTTGACCTGAAACCTAAAAATCGCATACTGTTAGATTCCTCTCATGACAGGCAATATGCTGGTTCTTACCGCATTGCTCTAAGTTGCTTGGTTTGGAAGTTAACAGGGGGCCTGTTAGCCCCCCCCCCCCCGTAGGGCGAAGGTGGAAAAAGCTCCCGTAGGGCGAGGGTTAAGCTACAAATGGACACGGCATTAAATACTGAGCACGGCTAACTCTCATGATGCGGCACTCGTCCCCCGTTACAGCTGATGTCCCGATCACGGGGCTTGGTCTCGTGGTACGAGTCACTTTATTTCCAGACCAAGGTCAAGTGGACTTCCGCTGTTCGATAACAAGCTTTTGTATCCTCCTCACGTGGAGCTCATTTTTTACCCAAACGAGCCAGTAAACTGGCTATGAACGGCATGATTCATGGTCGTATGACCTTATGGTGGTGATGGACGGAACATGCTGGACTGCACAGGAACAGGAACAGGCCCACCGGCGGACCCCGTGCTGTTTCTATACGGACCTTCTATACGGTCTGCTGATGGGTCAGCGTGCAGCTGGCCTGTTGTTGGTAGGCAGTGGTTTAGGTTGACTGTTGACAGCGAGATGGATAGCCCTGCGGTGGAGGTGGTGTTGGCTGCGTCAGCCGTGTGGTCACGTGACCTCTGTCACCTCTGTGGCTCCCAGCGCCGTTGCCTGCGGTCAGATTGATTGGATGATAAGACCCACCCCATACCCATAGTTATTGCCAGCCGGGTGGGGCGGGGCTGACGCTGCAGGCTCTGGACAAAACTCCGCGGTATATGCGCCGTTGTACAGTGTAAACATCGCAGAGCGGAGGGGAAGAAAACATCGGCGAAACTTGTCGCATGATTATGGGCAGTTTAATTGATTTGTGATATCACACTTTAACCCGCGTCCCGCTGGGAAGGGGGGGGGGGGTAAATTTTACCCCCACCCCCGGATTTTCTCAATAACTTGAAAACTATGACAGATAGAACTAGCGTAGTATGACAGACAGATAGAACTAGCGACGTCAAACTTTCGGTACCTTATGCTGCATCAATTCTGCGTCTTTTCACCAAATTTCACTGAAATTGAGGTAGCACTTTGGAAGATAATGACGTTTTAATGACGTCATGGCATGCCATTTTTTATTTGGTGGAAAAACGATAAATGTTGGAAAAATCGTTGAAAATCGAGTTTTGATGCAAATTTCAAATGAAAAATGTTAAAAAAACGAAATGACAGTCTCTTCAAAATAGCTATCTCATATTTTCGAAACTTTGGGATTTTGACCCCCCCAAAAAACTGATTGTTTTGAAACATTTTCCACAAAATCATTTTTTGAAGATATTTGAGAAAAAAACGCAAGATATGTTAGAGAACCAAGTATGGACGATAGTCGATACCCAAGCCAAATATCAAAATAATATCTTTATTTTTGACTGACTTATGGCTCCCTAAGTATAGTCATGCTGTCATTTTTAAAGCTACGTTTTTTGGCTTCTAGTGACCAGATACAGACAAGTATATGCCATCGCTGTATTTCTGAGACAAACTGGTCTAGAAACATGTTTTTTATATTATTCAATTTCACATTTTGACCCTTTGTGACCTAACCTTGACCTGAGGGCCATTATATGGGTCAAGATGGTAAAATGGCTTATACTATCGAATTCTACTACGTGTAAAGTAACTCATAGAGCATGTGCTGCATGGCTTTCGTAGACCTCTTGCCAATAGTGACCTTTTGTGACCTGATCTTGACCTTGACCTTTGCTTACAATTTCACTTTCGCTTATACGGGAGATGCATTATACCTTTGAGAGCACCTTGTGCGATAATAGTCGCAATCTAAGGCTTTGGATGGAAAGTATGGCCCACAAACTCAAATACCTCAATGTTGACCTTTGACCTGATTGTGGCCTGATATGTGACCTTATTTGAAGAATTTCGGGTATTTATTAGATTCGTCTCCTTGAGAGCTTTCGATCGCCGCCTTGCGCGTCTCGCTGCGGTTATTGGTTCGGAAGATACGAGAGGGGGGGGGGTAAAGTTTACCCCCAGTGGGGCGCGTTCGGCTGGAGACCCCAGCGAGGCGCGGGTTAAGTACTCTTGAAAACTTCGAAAAATATAAAACTAACTTTAATTTATGTTATAAAAACACATGACAAATATTTACTTCGGTATCAACAGCTTCCTAGAATCGAATGACTCTCAATAAGTGAATTGATAAACAAAGCTTTCGATGCCTGTAAGTACCTACCTCCGAGTTCCGAGGACTTCAGCTTCGAGAACCGTCGATTTGTAAATACTTTCTATGTGCTGTTTTTTATAACATGAATTCAGCTGTTTTCGTATTCGTGTGCTTGCCATTTTTCTCGCCGTTTTCACCTCTAGCAGGCCGAGTGTTTGTGTATACCGCGCTCGTATACCACGCTCGTCTCCACGACACACGCTGTGCGTCAAATGTCGTCCGCGCGTGAATCTGAAGCCCTGACCCTGATATACGCTGCAGTGGAGAGCCGATAGTGCGATCCCTTCGCGCCTAGCTATCGTGACCAGGTGCATTGGCGTGGCGCAGACGTTGGCCAGTGCAAAAACACGAATGATCAACGGTTGAAAATCGGAAGTCAGCTATGCACAAGTCATGGTTTTGTAAAGAGACGGGATAAGTGACTGTCTATTCGTTGTTAAAGGGCCTACTCACGTCGCTTATTTGGGGTTATTGACACTGGTTTATAGAACATAATTTTCTGAATCGAACCATGCCTTTCATTTTTCAAGATTCACACTAGTTTCTGAGATATTCTAAAGACTCCAGGAACTGGCTGGTATCAACAAGTTATCGGGTAGACTACAGAGGGCTTCCGCTACTAGAAGTACTGCAACTATCGATTACACTGCTAGCATATCGTTAGCGACGGCCAAGTACCGTCTGTCCCCGTACCAAGAGCTCCGCCACGTTCCGAAAATTGGGGGGGGGGACATGCATTCTGAAGTCGATTATTTCCATGCAACGCCCAATGGCATTCCAAAACAGTAGGCACACTCCCTTTAAATTCGCGCGCGTGTCGTCGTACCTACATCAGACGAAGTAACAGTACTCGCGCGAGTTGCCGCCGCACCCAATGTCTCCGTGTGACCCGACCGTGACCGGCGTGGCATCTGACCTGACCTGACCCTGACCGGTGCGGCATGTGACCTGACCCTGACCTGTGCGACCTGACCTCGACCCTGACCGACGCGGTATCTGACCTGATCTCACCCTGACCGGCACGGTGCTTAACCTGACCTGACCTGACCATGACCAGCACAGCATCTGACCTGACCTGGCCCTGACCGGCACGGCATCTGACCTGACCTGACCTGACCTCTGTTCTGCGTTTCGTTCTCAGGCCAGCCATGAGAATCCTCCACACGTGTACGCCCTGGCTGATGAGATGTACCGCAACATGCTCATCGACGCCGAGAACCACTGTGTCATCATCAGGTGAGAACCACTGTGCCATTATGATCACCAGGTGAGAGAACCATTGTGTCATCATCAGGTGAGAACCACTGTGCCATTATGATCATCAGGTGAGAACCACTGTGCCATTATGATCACCAGGTGAGAGAACCATTGTGTCATCATCAGGTGAGAACCACTGTGCCATTATGATCACCAGGTGAGAGAACCATTGTGTCATCATCGGATGAGAACCACTGTGCCATTATGAGCATCAGGTGAGAACCACTGTGCCATTATGATCACCAGGTGAGAGAACCATTGTGTCATCATCAGGTGAGAACCACTGTGTCATTATGATCATCAGGTGAGAACCACTGTGCCATTATGATCACCAGGTGAGAGAACCACTGTGTCATCATCAGGTGAGAACCACTGTGTCATTATGATCACCAGGTGAGAGAACCACTGTGTCATCATCAGGTGAGAACCACTGTGCCATTATGATCACCAGGTGAGAGAACCACTGTGTCATCATCAGGTGAGAACCACTGTGCCATTATGATCACCAGGTGAGGTAACCACTGTGCCATTATGATCACCAGGTGAGAGAACCACTGTGTCATCATCAGGTGAGAACCACTGTGCCATTATGATCACCAGGTGAGAGAACCACTGTGCCATCATCAGGTGAGAACCACTGTGCCATTATGATCACCAGGTGAGAGAACCACTGTGTCATCATCAGGTGAGAACCACTGTGCCATTATGATCACCAGGTGAGAGAACCATTGTGTCATCAGGTGAGAACCACTGTGCCATTATGATCACCAGGTGAGAGAACCATTGTGTCATCATCAGGTGAGAACCACTGTGCCATTATGATCACCAGGTGAGAGAACCATTGTGTCATCATCAGGTGAGAACCACTGTGCCATTATGATCACCAGGCGAGAGAACCACTGTGCCATTATGATCACCAGGTGAGATAACCACTGTGTCATCATCAGGTGAGAACCACTGTGCCATTACGATCACCAGGTGAGAGAACCATTGTGTCATCATCAGGTGAGAACCACTGTGCCATTATGATCACCAGGCGAGAGAACCACTGTGCCATTATGATCACCAGGTGAGATAACCACTGTGTCATCATCAGGTGAGAACCACTGTGCCATTATATATATTGTCGACAATAGCAGTATACTGCTATTGTCACTCCTCTGTTCAAAGGTGGCGACCGTTGTGAGCCAAACAACTTTCGACCTATTTCGATATTGTCAATTGTAGGTAAGCTTTGTGAGCGAGTGGTCGGAAACCAGTTGTCGACATATTTAACCGAGCATCACATCATGTGCGCCGAACAGCATGGCTTCCGTCCGGGCCACTCCACGGAGTCGGCGATGTTGTGTGCTGTCAACATGCTTATTAGCAACATGGACCGTGGCCTCGTCTCAACGTTGACGACGACTGACACGTCCAAGGCGTTTGACAGCGTGCAGCATTGCCGGCTCCTGGAGAAGCTCGGATGGTATGGTGTTGATGACCATTGGTTCCGGGGGTGGCTTGAGGGTCGTGCGCAGCGTGTAGCAGGGTGTTCGACGCCGCTCCCAGTGACGCACGGGGTGGTACAGGGGAGTACTTTGGGGCCGATTCTGTTTTTATTGTTCACAAATGACTTGACTTCTTTTATTCACCATGGCCAGCTCATTATGTATGCAGACGACGCGCAATTTATTGATGCGGATACTCCGGCTAACGTTGGTGACCTCCGTGCCAGAGTGGAGACCACGCTGGACACTGCCCTAAATTGGTTTACGCAAAATCGTCTCAAAATTAATCCCACTAAAACAGATCTTTTGGTTGTGAAATCTAAGCGACTTTCCATTGACGAAAGTTTTAAAATACGTTTTGGATCGCAAAACATCAGACCTTCTTCTTCTGTTAAAGTCCTCGGGGTAATATTAGACTCTGGTTTAAATTGGGAACTCCAAGTATCTGCCATCGTCAGGCGTTGCTACAGTATACTGGTGGGATTGGCGAAGCTGAGCCATCAATTACCACCCGAGACAAAACAGACCATAATCGAAGGGCTTGTTCATCCCCACATCATATACTGCCTGACTGTGTGGGGAAGCTGCTCAAAAACTCAAAAGTATAGGGTACAGAAGGCTTTAAATTTTGGTGCCAGAATCATCACAGGACTGAAAAGGTCACAACACATTTCGCCCTCTCTAAAGTCACTTGGGTGGTTTAAAGTAGAAGATCTGCTGACTGAACGTGACTTGGTGGTACTCTACCAGATACTGAGGTCGCCGAAGTCGCCTGACCATCTGCGCGCACTTGTGTTGCCTCGTGCAAACGTATCCGACCGGACCACGCGGGGATCAGAGAGCATGATGCTGCAAACTCCACGCGTGCGCACGGAGCTCGCTCGCCGATCATTTCTATGTCGGGCCACCACCGCTTGGAACCGTCTACCAGCTTAGCTTAGGATAGTCGAGTCGCCCGGTCTTTTTCACGCGGGTGTACTGAGATGGCTAAAGGGTGATGGAGTGTAGTTATTTTAAACTTGTTTATTGATTTGTGCTTTTATAATTGTGTTTACTGTATTGACTCTGAAATCGGAAGAGCCACGATGTGGAGATTTTTACGAATACACACATACATACATACATTATGATCACCAGGTGAGAGAACCACTGTGTCATCATCAGGTGAGAACCACTGTGCCATTATGCTCACCAGGTGAGGGAACCACTGTGCCATTATGATCACCAGGTGAGAGAACCACTGTGTCATCATCAGGTGAGAACCACTGTGCCATTATGATCACCAGGTGAGGGAACCACTGTGCCATTATGATCACCAGGTGAGAGAACCATTGTGTCATCATCAGGTGAGAACCACTGTGCCATTATGATCACCAGGTGAGATAACCACTGTGTCATCATCAGGTGAGAACCACTGTGCCATTATGATCACCAGGTGAGGGAACCACTGTGCCATTATGATCACCAGGTGAGAGAACCACTGTGTCATCATCAGGTGAGAACCACTGTGCCATTATGATCACCAGGTGAGAGAACCATTGTGTTCGTCAGGTGAGAACGCCTATGAGAACCACTGTGTCACTAGGTGAGAAAGTCACCGTGTTCATCTTATCACTGCCCCATGCTGCTCTCCAATAATACATGTGTCATATCGTTTTTATCAGTTAAAGTTGTTTTGTCTCCTATGTTATGCTCGATCACAGCAGTTCGCATATGTGTCATATATTGTGTGTGATCACATGTCATATATTGTGTGTGATCACATGTCATATATTGTGTGTGATCACATGTCATATATTGTGTGTGATCACATGTGTCATATATTGTGTGTGATCACATGTCATATATTGTGTGTGATCACATGTGGCATATATTGTGTGTGATCACATGTCATATATTGTGTGTGATCACATGTGTCATATATTGTGTGTGATCACATGTGTCATATATTGTGTTTGATCACATGTGTCATATATTTACTGTCGGGCAGCCGGTTCTCGCTGTGCTGTGGGACCAACACAAATTATACGCTTGAATATTGTTGGCACTCAACGTTGAAGGCCATCGATGTGTATCATAAAAATTACACTCTGCTTTGGGCGAAACACACCACCCAGACGCTCACAAACATCCCCGACGCTCACAAACATCCCCGACGCTCACAAACATCCCCGACGCTCACAAACATCCCAATCGCCGTCCACAAGGAAGCCTTAGTGCCAATCTGGGTCAGCGTTGGGCCCAGAGCTTTTCCGTCGTACGTGATCCGGGCTGAGGAAGCCCCTTGTCTGGACAGACCAGTGATGGGTGTGGCTGTGGAGCCAAGGTGGCGACCAGGGAAGCGTTCGGCGCTAATTCGCAGGCGTCTTCCATCGAACACGAATCTTTTTTAGTTATTATAGTTACTTCATCAGTGAATCGTTAGTCTCTGTAAAAAGGGAAAATTATATACGTTGGCAGATCATTCCGCAATTAATCTGGTGTGCTGTTTTGTATTGACCGTTGCAAAGAAAAGAAAATGAAAATATGCGCAGTCCGGGAAACTACACGTATCGATAGTATCGATAAATGCATCGACCGCTGCATCCTTGGACCTTGGCTTAAACACAAACGTATATATCCGGTCAGATGCTCTTTAGAACAGAAGAGATGGTGAGCTCTACGAGTCTACAGTCCATCGCCGATGGACATGTCTCGTGTTCCGGACACAGTCAGTGTCCAACATGTCCATTGTCCACCACATGTCCCGGACACAGTCACCGGCACGGTCCCGGACACAGTCGCCGACACGTACCCGGTCGCGGTGTGTCCCGGTTCCGTTGTGGTCACTGCATGGTCACCGAACCATGAAACCGCCCCGGTCTGGGCTGGAACCATCTGTTGTTCCCGCTCCGCAGACATACTTCGGCGCGCCAAGCTCGTAAATTGTCTGACCACCGTGGGAATCGAACCCACGCTTAGCAGTGGCGGAAGTCTGCGCCTGCTGCCGAGGTCGTTAATCATTGGATCGTCTGATGGGGCGGGACAGGGGTGGCAGGGTGGGGAAGGAGGGGCTGGGAAGGGTGGGAGGGGCTTGGCGGAGAAAGACCGAGAAAATGGGTTGGGGATGGGTAGGGAGAGGCTGGTAAGAGCGGGAGGAGCGGGGAAGTTTGTTCTGCAACGCCCCGGGAGGGGAGACGTACCGCTAAGCAGCTGCACGAGCTCTTGTCATCTGCTCAACTGTTGCCGCCCGCTCGCGGCGCGCCAGCTGTTGGCGGCTGTCCGGACGCGTCAGGGGTTCCGCTCCGCCGCAGACCACATTCTACCGCACGTGCTGGTTGAGTCAGCCTGGTTGCGGGGGTCGCCGCTAGGTGTCGGTGCGGTCGGTGTGTCGGACCGGCGCGGTGCGGTGCCACGCCGCCACGGTGGGAGGATGTCCGGTTGCCGGAGGCCCCCCTCCTGCCTCTGTCAACAATGGGTTTCCGCTGGTGACTCCAGGCGGCCCATAACTGCTCTCGGGTGGTGACTTTGTAGCGGTGCAGTGGCGGGGAGCCTGTTGACTCACTGTGGTTGGGTTACCCGTTACCAGGCGTTATTTGCACGCGCACACAGGAAGCGGGCGGTGAAAGTCTCGGCAGATTGTGCGTAGAAGCTGGCTTGACTGGGTTTTAGTGGATAGCAAACTTGAGTCATAGCTGAACAGAATGGCAATGAATCATTGGCCGGTATTGAGACTCAGGCCGATGATCGGAAGTGACATCCTTACGGAGTTTGATGAGTAATATAAAGCAGTCTTAGTTCGTTAATAATATTCCCAGTCAATATGCATTTTGAACATTTTGTTGTGCCCTATAATTCGTGCTAACAAAGTTAGATTACTTTTAGGTGTGTTTCGGTAATGACGTGATGAAGCCTTAAAGGGAATAGTTCACCTTTAACATGGGCTTTTGGACTGAGATAGCAGATTTGTAGAGCACATCTAAAAATGGGTTGTGGTGAAAGAATTACCTCCATACGTTAAAATTTCGACACTGGACTAGTGGGCCCGGTTTCATGTCCGCTGTTCCCGTTTCCGGGCCACGATCGGGGCGTGAACGCTCGCCGCCGGAAGCAGATACACTCTCTGGCACGTAGTCTCTGATCACGACGCCTCGTGAATATCCGTTCAGCCGCCCGGGCGGCGCGGCGGCCCCTTGTCAGAGACTGTACTTGGCGTCAGGCGGAGCGGGGCGGAGCCAGACGCCAGCTGGGGCATTCCACGACATTTCGACAATTTTGTCCTCAAATTGTAACCCTCATCTCTCACTTTTTGTTCAAAATTGGTCTATATGGTTATCTTGGGTCCTGAATTCAGCTGTGGCAATATTAGCGCGATCTGACCTCAGGTTTTCGAGTTATAGCCTCTGGCATTTTGGCAAGGTCACGCTGCAGAGGTGTGTGGAGGCCAAAATAACGCATTTGACTTAACTAAATATTAAAAATAATTATATGGCTGAATTTGCAATGAAACAGAGATTATATTCTGTTTTTTTTTGCGTGACCTTGAATGACCTTGAAACCGTGACCTTGTGACCTTGTTTTCGTTGATCTCGTGTGACTCCGGTTACACCTCTAATTTCAATTTTTTACATTGCAAAATACTTGCCAATATATTGCCTAACAACGCAAAAAAAAGTGTGTTTTTCCTCTAATTTCCATATTTTCCGCCAATATGCGTGCGTGTTTTCGAATTACCCCCAAGGGGGAGGGGTAACGGGCGGATATCTCAGCTACCATTGCAGCTAGATACCCGATTTTTGGTACACACATTGCCAGTGTGATTAGTAACACCACGCAGCTATCCGGCGTGGTCCAAAACGGATCGAAAGGTGAAGACCCCACCCAAATCGGTCCCATAGGTTCGCAGATATTCGCCCAGTACCCCTCCCTCTTGGGGGTAATTCGAAAACATGCACGTATATCGACGGAAAATATGGAAATTTGAGGAAAAATGCACTTTTTTATTTGTTGCGTTGTTAGGCAATATATTGACGAGTATTTTGCAAAGTAAACAATTGAAATCAGAGGTGTACCCGGGGTCATACGAGGTCAACGAAAAAAAGGTCACGAGGTCACGGTTTCAAGGTCATTCAAGGTCACGCAAAAAATCCCAGAAATAGAATCTCTGTTTCAGTACGAATTCAGCCATATAATTATTTTTGATATTTAGTTAAGTCAAATGCGTTATTTTGGCCTCCAAGCATATCTGCAGCGTGACCTTGCCAAAATGCCCGAGGCTATAACTCGAAAACCTGAGGTCAGATCGAGCTAATATTGCCACAGCTGAATTCAGGACCGAGATAACCCTATAGACCAAATTTGAACAAAAAAGTGAGAGATTAAGGTTATTTCGACTTGTCGAAATGTCCCCAGCTGTCATCGTACAATTTCTCGTGAAATACAAAGAGAAACTTACTTCTTTCTCCACATATATTCATCAGTTATCCAAACCAAAGTCATATTCGTAGTTTTGAGCTCAAGATGCACCGTATGGTTGAATTTCAAGACAACTTTCAAGGTGACCTATTTCCTTTAACGCGCGCACTGGAGGGGGGGGGGGCGAAATCCCCCCCCCCCCCCCCGTTTTTTCGAGGATAGCGGTAAAACGGCGACGCCTCTGGCCGATTGGCTTCAAACTTACAGGATTGCATAAGGTCATAGGTTGCATACCTACAATTCGTATGTGTCGGATTTGTGTATATCGTTGACCTAAGGTCGGGTAATTTCGTGACCTCCCGTTTATAACGGGAGGTCAATGGGGAAATATTCAAATGCTTCCTATTCCGAGGATACGCATGACATCAGTCCAATTCCTTCTGGATCATGTTATCATAGGTCATTCTTGATGATCCAGGTGCAATTTTTGTTCAGTGATCCCTACAGAGTCAGCTGAGGTCATCCGAGGTCACCAACACTTCTTGTCAATAACTCTCCGACATAATGCAGATAGATAAGTGAAACGGGCACCAATATGTTTGTCTCGTCGAGACACGTCTACCAATATGAAACATGACCTACCTTCTTGGTCACCGCTTGACCTTGACCTGAGGTCATTTTTGTAAGTTGACCTAACATGGTCAACAAGAATATGATTCGAAGCGCCTTGACGAGACCAACACGGTGGCGTCAAAATTATTGCCTTATCTTGATTAGGTAAGAATATATTTGCGAGAAGAAAAAAAACAGTTTTGCCAAAAATAACCTTTTTGACCTATGATGCCCTCTGGACTCTGGAGGCTGAAGGAGCCTAAACTATTAACCTGAGCTCAAATTTGAGGACACCAAATGTGATTGCATTTTTGCAATGGCTTTCGATTGTTTTTGTTTTCGTTTGTTCCTAGCTATTCCTAGCTGTTCCTAGCACCAATATGCTGTCATAGTTCTGTCATAGTTCCCGAGATACTTGAGGGTGTTCAAAGCGAAGTCCTAAAACTGGCAAATCTGACCTTTGATGACCTCTAGTGACCTCAATATTGACCGGAGCCAAAAATGCCTGAAATAATTGCGAAATTATATTTGACGAGCTTTCGAACGGTATTCCCAGTTTTTTTGTCTATGTCCCATAGGAACCGACTTCGAGGGGGCGGAATCCGCCCCCCCCCCTTCAGTGCGTGTAATTATCAGAGGCTCTCCAGGGCGCGTGTTAAGACGGCTTTGTCTGAACGTAGGTAAACATGCCTACATTGTTTAAAAAAATGCAGAAAGTAGTAGGTATTGCTAAAATGTATCTATTACTCCGTAACACGTCCCCTTGCGTATAAGAACACCCATGGCGGTACCACAAGCTGGACGCTAGTATACTCTTGATTAAACCCTGGACGGTCTCCCACGGTTTAGTAGCATTCCGCAACAACAACCTCGCTGAATCACTTAACCCTCTCCCGCGTAACAGCCACCGCTGAACTCTTCTCCAGGTCACCAGTGACTGCTGTACCTTCCGGTGACCCCGCCTGGCCATTGCCCTCCCTGCTGTGTTCCCAGCGACCCTTGTCTGGCCATTTCCCCCCTGCTGTGTTCCCAGCGACCCTTGTCTGGCCATTTCCCCCCTGCTGTGTTCCCAGCGACCCTTGTCTGACCATTGTCCTCCCTGCTGTGTTCCCAGCGACCCTTGTCTGACCATTTCCCCCCTGATGTGTTCCCAGCGACCCTTGTCTGACCATTTCCCCCCTGCTGTGTTCCCAGCGACCCTTGTCTGACCATTTCCCCCTGCTGTGTTCCCAGCGACCCTTGTCTGACCATTTCCCCCCTGCTGTGTTCCCAGCGACCCTTGTCTGACCATTTCCCCCCTGCTGTGTTCCCAGCGACCCTTGTCTGACCATTTCCTCCCTGCTGTGTTCCCAGCGACCCTTGTCTGACCATTTTCCCCCTGCTGTGTTCCCAGCGACCCTTGTCTGACCATTTCCCCCCTGCTGTGTTCCCAGCGACCCTTGTCTGACCATTTCCTCCCTGCTGTGTTCCCAGCGACCCTTGTCTGACCATTTCCTCCCTGCTGTGTTCCCAGCGACCCTTGTCTGACCATTTCCCCCCTGCTGTGTTCCCAGCGACCCTTGTCTGACCATTTCCCCCCTGCTGTGTTCCCAGCGACCCTTGTCTGACCATTGTCCCCCCTGCTGTGTTCCCAGCGACCCTTGTCTGACCATTTCCTCCCTGCTGTGTTCCCAGCGACCCTTGTCTGACCATTGTCCCCCCCTGCTGTGTTCCCAGCGACCCTTGTCTGACCATTTCCTCCCTGCTGTGTTCCCAGCGACCCTTGTCTGACCATTTCCCCCCTGCTGTGTTCCCAGCGACCCTTGTCTGACCATTTCCCCCTGCTGTGTTCCCAGCGACCCTTGTCTGACCATTGTCCTCCCTGCTGTGTTCCCAGCGACCCTTGTCTGACCATTGTCCTCCCTGCTGTGTTCCCAGCGACCCTTGGCTGACCATTGTCCTCCCTGCTGTGTTCCCAGCGACCCTTGTCTGACCATTTCCCCCCTGCTGTGTTCCCAGCGACCCTTGTCTGACCATTTCCCCCCTGCTGTGTTCCCAGCGACCCTTGTCTGACCATTTCCCCCCTGCTGTGTTCCCAGCGACCCTTGTCTGACCATTGTCCCCCCTGCTGTGTTCCCAGCGACCCTTGTCTGACCATTTCCCCCCTGCTGTGTTCCCAGCGACCCTTGTCTGACCATTGTCCTCCCTGCTGTGTTCCCAGCGACCCTTGTCTGACCATTGTCCTCCCTGCTGTGTTCCCAGCGACCCTTGTCTGACCATTTCCTCCCTGCTTTGTTCCCAGCGACCCTTGTCTGACCATTGCCCTCCCTGCTGTGTTCCCAGCGACCCTTGTCTGACCATTTCCCCCTGCTGTGTTCCCAGCGACCCTTGTCTGACCATTTCCCCCCTGCTGTGTTCCCAGCGACCCTTGTCTGACCATTTCCCCCTGCTGTGTTCCCAGCGACCCTTGTCTGACCATTTCCCCCCTGCTGTGTTCCCAGCGACCCTTGTCTGACCATTTCCCCCCTGCTGTGTTCCCAGCGACCCTTGTCTGACCATTTCCCCCCTGCTATGTTCCCAGCGACCCTTGTCTGACCATTTCCCCCCTGCTGTGTTCCCAGCGACCCTTGTCTGACCATTGTCCTCCCTGCTGTGTTCCCAGCGACCCTTGTCTGACCATTTCCCCCCTGCTGTGTTCCCAGCGACCCTTGTCTGACCATTTCCCCCTGCTGTGTTCCCAGCGACCCTTGTCTGACCATTTCCTCCCTGCTGTGTTCCCAGCGACCCTTGTCTGACCATTGTCCTCCCTGCTGTGTTCTCAGCGACCCTTGTCTGACCATTTCCTCCCTGCTGTGTTCCCAGCGACCCTTGTCTGACCATTTCCCCCTGCTGTGTTCCCAGCGACCCTTGTCTGACCATTTCCCCCCTGCTGTGTTCCCAGCGACCCTTGTCTGACCATTTCCCCCCTGCTGTGTTCCCAGCGACCCTTGTCTGACCATTGTCCTCCCTGCTGTGTTCCCAGCGACCCTTGTCTGACCATTTCCCCCTGCTGTGTTCCCAGCGACCCTTGTCTGACCATTTCCCCCCTGCTGTGTTCCCAGCGACCCTTGTCTGACCATTTTCCCCCTGCTGTGTTCCCAGCGACCCTTGTCTGACCATTGTCCTCCCTGCTGTGTTCCCAGCGACCCTTGTCTGACCATTGTCCTCCCTGCTGTGTTCCCAGCGACCCTTGTCTGACCATTTCCCCCTGCTGTGTTCCCAGCGACCCTTGTCTGACCATTTCCCCCCTGCTGTGTTCCCAGCGACCCTTGTCTGACCATTTCCCTCCCTGCTGTGTTCCCAGCGACCCTTGTCTGACCATTTCCCCCCTGCTGTGTTCCCAGCGACCCTTGTCTGACCATTTCCTCCCTGTTGTGTTCCCAGCGACCCTTGTCTGACCATTGTCCCCCCTGCTGTGTTCCCAGCGACCCTTGTCTGACCATTGTCCTCCCTGCTGTGTTCCCAGCGACCCTTGTCTGACCATTTCCCCCCTGCTGTGTTCCCAGCGACCCTTGTCTGACCATTTCCCCCTGCTGTGTTCCCAGCGACCCTTGTCTGACCATTGTCCTCCCTGCTGTGTTCCCAGCGACCCTTGTCTGACCATTTCCCCCCTGCTGTGTTCCCAGCGACCCTTGTCTGACCATTTCCCCCTGCTGTGTTCCCAGCGACCCTTGTCTGACCATTTCCCCCCTGCTGTGTTCCCAGCGACCCTTGTCTGACCATTTCCTCCCTGCTGTGTTCCCAGCGACCCTTGTCTGACCATTTCCCCCCTGCTGTGTTCCCAGCGACCCTTGTCTGACCATTGTCCCCCCTGCTGTGTTCCCAGCGACCCTTGTCTGACCATTTCCTCCCTGCTGTGTTCCCAGCGACCCTTGTCTGACCATTTCCCCCCTGCTGTGTTCCCAGTGACCCTTGTCTGACCATTTCCCCCTGCTGTGTTCCCAGCGACCCTTGTCTGACCATTGTCCCCCCTGCTGTGTTCCCAGCGACCCTTGTCTGACCATTTCCCCCTGCTGTGTTCCCAGCGACCCTTGTCTGACCATTGTCCCCCCTGCTGTGTTCCCAGCGACCCTTGTCTGACCATTTCCCCCCTGCTGTGTTCCCAGCGACCCTTGTCTGACCATTTCCCCCCTTCTGTGTTCCCAGCGACCCTTGTCTGACCATTTCCCCCCTGCTGTGTTCCCAGCGACCCTTGTCTGACCATTTCCCCCCTGCTGTGTTCCCAGCGACCCTTGTCTGACCATTTCCCCCTGCTGTGTTCCCAGCGACCCTTGTCTGACCATTTCCTCCCTGCTGTGTTCCCAGCGACCCTTGTCTGACCATTGTCCTCCCTGCTGTGTTCCCAGCGACCCTTGTCTGACCATTTCCCCCCTGCTGTGTTCCCAGCGACCCTTGTCTGACCATTGTCCCCCTGCTGTGTTCCCAGCGACCCTTGTCTGACCATTGTCCTCCCTGCTGTGTTCCCAGCGACCCTTGTCTGACCATTTCCCCCCTGCTGTGTTCCCAGCGACCCTTGTCTGACCATTTCCCCCTGCTGTGTTCCCAGCGACCATTGTCTGACCATTTCCCCCCTGCTGTGTTCCCAGCGACCCTTGTCTGACCATTGTCCTCCCTGCTGTGTTCCCAGCGACCCTTGTCTGACCATTTCCCCCCTGCTGTGTTCCCAGCGACCCTTGTCTGACCATTTCCCCCTGCTGTGTTCCCAGCGACCCTTGTCTGACCATTGTCCTCCCTGCTATGTTCCCAGCGACCCTTGTCTGACCATTTCCCCCCTGCTGTGTTCCCAGCGACCCTTGTCTGACCATTTCCCCCCTGCTGTGTTCCCAGCGACCCTTGTCTGACCATTTCCCCCTGCTGTGTTCCCAGCGACCCTTGTCTGACCATTGTCCTCCCTGCTGTGTTCCCAGCGACCCTTGTCTGACCATTTCCCCCCTGCTGTGTTCCCAGCGACCCTTGTCTGACCATTTCCCCCCTGCTGTGTTCCCAGCGACCCTTGTCTGACCATTGTCCTCCCTGCTGTGTTCCCAGCGACCCTTGTCTGACCATTTCCCCCCTGCTGTGTTCCCAGCGACCCTTGTCTGACCATTTCCCCCTGCTGTGTTCCCAGCGACCCTTGTCTGACCATTTCCCCCCTGCTGTGTTCCCAGCGACCCTTGTCTGACCATTTCCCCCTGCTGTGTTCCCAGCGACCCTTGTCTGACCATTGTCCTCCCTGCTGTGTTCCCAGCGACCCTTGTCTGACCATTTCCCCCTGCTGTGTTCCCAGCGACCCTTGTCTGACCATTTCCTCCCTGCTGTGTTCCCAGCGACCCTTGTCTGACCATTGTCCTCCCTGCTGTGTTCCCAGCGACCCTTGTCTGACCATTTTCCCCCTGCTGTGTTCCCAGCGACCCTTGTCTGACCATTTCCCCCCTGCTGTGTTCCCAGCGACCCTTGTCTGACCATTGTCCTCCCTGCTGTGTTTCCAGCGACCCTTGTCTGACAATTTCCCCCTGCTGTGTTCCCAGCGACCCTTGTCTGACCATTTCCCCCCTGCTGTGTTCCCAGCGACCCTTGTCTGACCATTGTCCTCCCTGCTGTGTTCCCAGCGACCCTTGTCTGACCATTTCCCCCCTGCTGTGTTCCCAGCGACCCTTGTCTGACCATTTTCCCCCTGCTGTGTTCCCAGCGACCATTGTCTGATCATTGTCCTCCCTGCTGTGTTCCCAGCGACCCTTGTCTGACCATTTCCCCCCTGCTGTGTTCCCAGCGACCCTTGTCTGACCATTGTCCTCCCTGCTGTGTTCCCAGCGACCCTTGTCTGACCATTTCCCCCTGCTGTGTTCCCAGCGACCCTTGTCTGACCATTGTCCTCCCTGCTGTGTTCCCAGCGACCCTTGTCTGACCATTTCCCCCCTGCTGTGTTCCCAGCGACCCTTGTCTGACCATTTCCCCCCTGCTGTGTTCCCAGTGACCCTTGTCTGACCATTGTCCTCCCTGTTGTGTTCCCAGCGACCCTTGTCTGACCATTGTCCTCCCTGCTGTGTTCCCAGCGACCCTTGTCTGACCATTGTCCTCCCTGCTGTGTTCCCAGCGACCCTTGTCTGACCATTTCCCCCTGCTGTGTTCCCAGCGACCCTTGTCTGACCATTTCCTCCCTGCTGTGTTCCCAGCGACCCTTGTCTGACCATTGTCCTCCCTGCTGTGTTCCCAGCGACCCTTGTCTGACCATTTTCCCCCTGCTGTGTTCCCAGCGACCCTTGTCTGACCATTTCCCCCCTGCTGTGTTCCCAGCGACCCTTGTCTGACCATTGTCCTCCCTGCTGTGTTCCCAGCGACCCTTGTCTGACAATTTCCCCCTGCTGTGTTCCCAGCGACCCTTGTCTGACCATTTCCCCCCTGCTGTGTTCCCAGCGACCCTTGTCTGACCATTTCCCCCCTGCTGTGTTCCCAGCGACCCTTGTCTGACCATTGTCCTCCCTGCTGTGTTCCCAGCGACCCTTGTCTGACCATTTCCCCCCTGCTGTGTTCCCAGCGACCCTTGTCTGACCATTTTCCCCCTGCTGTGTTCCCAGCGACCATTGTCTGATCATTGTCCTCCCTGCTGTGTTCCCAGCGACCCTTGTCTGACCATTTCCCCCCTGCTGTGTTCCCAGCGACCCTTGTCTGACCATTGTCCTCCCTGCTGTGTTCCCAGCGACCCTTGTCTGACCATTTCCCCCTGCTGTGTTCCCAGCGACCCTTGTCTGACCATTGTCCTCCCTGCTGTGTTCCCAGCGACCCTTGTCTGACCATTTCCCCCCTGCTGTGTTCCCAGCGACCCTTGTCTGACCATTTCCCCCCTGCTGTGTTCCCAGTGACCCTTGTCTGACCATTGTCCTCCCTGTTGTGTTCCCAGCGACCCTTGTCTGACCATTGTCCTCCCTGCTGTGTTCCCAGCGACCCTTGTCTGACCATTTCCCCCCTGCTGTGTTCCCAGCGACCCTTGGCTGACCATTGTCCTCCCTGCTTTGTTCCCAGTGGAGAATCGGGGGCCGGGAAGACTGTGGCGGCCAAGTTCATCATGCAGTACATCGCGCGCATCTCCGGAGGCGGCCAGCGCGTCCAGCAGATCAAGGACATCATCCTTAAGTCCAACCCGCTGCTGGAGGCCTTCGGCAACGCCAAGACCGTGCGCAACAACAACTCCAGCCGCTTTGTAAGTCGCAAAGCAGTGGATCAGCGGCAAGCTTTCTGAGTGGTGCTAACTTGCTATTTAGTCCCCAAAAGACGTAACTTAGGTGGTGGTGCAAAGTTAATGTAGCTCCTTTCTCCGGCGGTAATTCATGGTCGGGCAGCTTATGCAATCTGGGTGATGCGCTTCTCATTTAATGGATCCTCAGTGAATACTCGTTGGCATCCTCAAACAGCCAGTCATCACTAACTTCTCGGTCCCGTCTTCATGCCGATGAATGCCGGTCACTGCCGGGGAGATTTGGCGAATTCCCGCCATCGCTGACTTCCTACTCCCTGCAGTCATCGCCACCGAAGCAGGGCGTGCCATAACCATTAGCCAGCCGTCACGGTCACCTCCATTCCACGCTGGGTACAATAGACGGCCCAGCTCTGTCGGCAGCTCTGTCGGCAGCTCTGTCGGCAGCTCTGTCGGCAGCTCTGTCGGCAGCCCTGTCGGCAGCTCTGTCGGCAGCTCTGTCGGCAGCTCTGTCGGCAGCTCTGTCGGCAGCTCTGTCGGCAGCTCTGTCGGCAGCTCTGTCGGCAGCTCTGTCGGCAGCTCTGTCGGCAGCTCTGTCGGCAGCTCTGTCGGCAGCTCTGTCGGCAGCTCTGTCGGCAGCTCTGTCGGCAGCTCTGTCGGCAGCTCTGTCGGCAGCTCTGTCGGCAGCTCTGTCGGCAGCTCTGTCGGCAGCTCTGTCGGCAGCTCTGTCGGCAGCTCTGTCGGCTCCCAGCAGGCACCGACCGGCACCCTGTGAGGACTGACTGACACTCGGTTAGGCCCGTGGACGTCGACCAGCGCTCCGTAAGGCATGCGGGCGCCGCCTGGTACTCTTTCAGGGAGACCCGTGGTCTGGTCGCCGACTAGCACTTTGTGAGGCCCGCGCGAGCCGCTTGTCTCCATGCGAGGCCCGCGGTCGCTGACTGACGCCTACTGACTGTCGGTGGTCTGTCGCCTACTGACGCTCCGTATGCCTCCGGGCTATCTGGGCGGTGCCGTCTACGCTCACACGGTGCTGTGTACCGGGGCCCACCACTGTCGTTAGCGGCGTGCCGCCGCATTACCGGATCAATGGCTGATGGGCCGAGCCGGACCCGGGCCGGGCCGAACTGGAGCGTGTGATGTGTACACGGGCTAGTTCGGTGGCTCGTGGGAGGAGCTGGGCGGTGGGTAGTGTTGCTGGAGCTCGTGCTCGCCTCGGTCGCCTCGCTCGAGCTCGCCTCGGTGGCTCGTGGGAGGAGCTGGGCGGTGGGTAGTGTTGCTGGAGCTCGTGCTCGCCTCGGTCGCCTCGCTCGAGCTCGCCTCGGTGGCTCGTGGGAGGAGCTGGGCGGTGGGTAGTGTTGCTGGAGCGGGTTTGTCGCGAGGCAAACGGCTATAACGGCTATGGTCGCGAAGCGAATAAGCCGGCCGATCAGCAATCGTGGAAGCTGATTGCTGTCAGAATGAGATGTCATGGCACGTTTGAACAATCATCTGTGTTTTGCGGCACATTTTCAGCAGGTGGTTATTTGGCATCATGCTTGTTGAGATTGTATCATCTCATGCAATTTAGTTATTGAGGCTGCGAAGCCTGATATCATTGTTTGTTCAAATAGCGTCACAGCTAATGAGCATCTGGCTATACACGGTTCGTCGGTGTTAACTATCCTTCAATCGTTACTTCTCAAGATAACCAAGGCATTTTTTTCTCTCTCGCCTCGAGTTCGTACTTCTCCGTTATTCAGTTCATTCGCCAAATTCGACTCCTCGCCAATGCCATATCGTTGCGAAGCCACCATATCAGCCACCATATCTATTGGTGGCTGACTCGATGGCCGGTCACGGTACGGCCCCGGCCCCGTTCAGCCCCGCTCTGACAGTAACTCCCACGGGAGCGGCGGGCTTCTGTGAACGTGCGGATTGTGGCAACCCGATACACGGCAGATGCAGCGGTGGATACACGGCAGATGCAGCGGTGGATACACGGCAGATGCAGCGGTGGATACACCGCAGATGCAGCGGTGGATACACAGCAGATGCAGCGGTGGATACACCGCAGATGCAGCGGTGGATACACCGCAGCGGTGGATACACCGCAGCGGTGGATACACCGCAGATGCAGCGGTGGATACACGGCAGATGCAGCGGTGGATACACAGCAGATGCAGCGGTGGATACACCGCAGATGCAGCGGTGGATACACCGCAGATGCAGCGGTGAATACACCGCAGATGCAGCGGTGGATACACCGCAGATGCATCGGTGGATACACGGCAGATGCAGCGGTGCAGTGTGCTGCCAGCCTCAGACCGTACACTGGGCTTCGTGCTGCCAAACGATAGACTCTGATTGGTGTAACGCGCTGTTGGACACGAGAGTCAGGCTGATGGGTCGTGGTGCTAAGCACGGCATGTCTTACTCGGATGATAGGTCTCCCTAGAGACAAACCCCACAGCCTCACCAATCACCATAAACAAGCCTCCGCCTTCCCACATACTAGCCGCTGCCTCCCCACAGACCATCCCTCGCCTCCCCACAGATCATCCCTCGCCTCCCCACAGACCATCCCTCGCCTCCCCACAGGCCAGCCTCCCTACGGACCATCCTTACCACAGGCCAGCCTCCCTACGGACCATCCTTACCACAGACCAGCTTCCCTACGGACCATCCTTACCACAGGCCAGCCTCCCTACGGACCATCCTTACCACAGACCAGCCTCCCTACGGATCATCCTTACCACAGACCAGCCTCCCTACGGACCATCCTTACCACAGGCCAGCCTCCCTACGGACCATCCTTACCACAGACCAGCCTCCCTACGGATCATCCTTACCACAGACCAGCCTCCCTACGGACCATCCTTACCACATACCAGCCTCCCTACGGACCATCCTTACCACGGACCAGCCTCCCTAGGGACCATCCTCCTCCCACAGACCAGCCTCCCTACGGACCATCCTTACCACAGACCAGCCTCCCTACGGATCATCCTTACCACAGACCAGCCTCCCTACGGACCATCCTTACCACAGACCAGCTTCCCTACGGACCATCCTTACCACAGGCCAGCCTCCCTACGGACCATCCTCCTCCCACAGACCAGCCTCCCTACGGACCATCCTCTTCCCACAGACCAGCCTCCCTACGGACCATCTTTACCACAGACCAGCCTCCCTACGGACCATCCTCCTCCCACAGACCAGCCTCCCTACGGACCATTTTTACCACAGACCAGCCTCCCTACGGACCATTTTTACCACAGACCAGCCTCCCTACGGACCATCCTTCTCCCACAGGCCAGCATCTGCTTCCCTCTGCCTCTCACTGACGTATGAACTCTCCCGTCTCGGACAGGGCAAGTATGTCGAGATGCAGTTCAGTCCTGGTGGCCAGCCGACCGGGGGCAAAATCTCCAACTTTCTGCTGGAGAAGTCTCGGGTGGTGCGTCAGAATGACGGCGAGCGTAACTTCCACGTCTTCTACCAGCTGCTGGCCGGAGCCACCAACGACATGAAGCGTAAGCAGCACTGGACCAGCACTGAACAGATGAACAGTTAAGATGCAAAATTCAGACGATTGCATCCGAAGCGCGGTTGTTTTGAATACAGTATTGGTGTGGGTTTATTCAGAAAGGCCTAATTTAATGATTGACATTACTTTAAATAGTTTCGTGGCACTACTTTAATATAATAACTTAATAAAAATAATTGTTCCTGCTTAATTACTGTTTTCGTAAGTCAGTATTGTAATGCGATATACCCGTGCCTTCTCAGTTCCATGCCATTCCATTTTTGTAACCACATGTTATCGGTTAATTTCTTTGTTCTCACATGTCCACATGCCACTGGTTTACATGTCCTTCGTTTGTCTCTGCAGAGGATTTCGGCCTGACTTCTGCGGAATACTTCGCCTACCTGAACCAGTCGAACGTGTACAAGGTGGACGGCACCAACGACGCCCACGAGTTCCAGGAGACACTCAGAGGTGGGTAGTTAATGGTTATCCTGATCACCATAATTGACGTCATCAATATTCCGGGAGATGGGCGCAAAATAGCCACGCGGTCGTGGCGCCCTTCGCGCCCTGCACGCGGTCCAGGAATGTCTTGTTGGTTATTGGAGTTACCAATAACCAAACAAGACATTCCTGGAGACACTCAAGGTCCGTTGTAATGTGAAATTCAAAGGTCACCTGTGCTCATCTTGAGTTACATATATATGAAGACGTTCTCGACGTACGAGTAGATGTGGTCGGATGGTCTTTATTTGTGTATTCCTACGCGGCGTGTTATCAAACCATATATCCGTTTATCAAAGCAGCTTGCATGCAACTCGCACGCAAATCGCATCAAAACTTACCGTTGACACGGTCCTGCAAGATCTGGTGAAATTGCAATTTTTAGCTGTCATGAAACATTGCAACATTTCACCGATGCGTAATTCAGCGTAGTGGTCTAGGCAGGAAAAACGGTGATTTTTTTCACCCCACTGTTGTCCTGTTGTACCTCATTTCGCATTGGCTAATGGTCGTACAATAGATCAATAGCTTGTAGTGTTTCAGTTTTCCCTGGTCAACTCGGATATTGTTTTGTTAAGCGATGGTAAGTGCAATCAGATAAAGTACGTTTTATGTTTGTCACCGGATGTGAAATGCTCAGGGCAGCGATTTCACCTTCGTGACTGTTAGAACTTGCCATGTCTACTAAGCCTACTACTAAAAAGACCGACACTAACACCCCAAATTTCATCGAAACAGCATGTTGCGGTGTGTACATTTCACAAGACACGATATGTATGTCAACACATGCATACATGACATGCTTTTGTACTTAAGGTAGCCACAGCGACTGAAATGCTAAAGCTCACGCATTGTCGACATATTATATTACCGTGTTTTTGATCGCATGGACTATTTTTGGAACCATGCGAA
The DNA here is from genome assembly GCA_036785665.1 of Chirona hameri. Taxonomy (NCBI): domain Eukaryota; kingdom Metazoa; phylum Arthropoda; class Thecostraca; order Balanomorpha; family Balanidae; genus Chirona; species Chirona hameri. The sequence goes on along the minus strand of JAXIVJ010003676.1, from coordinate 65,300 downwards.
TGTTTGTATCGTGTATGATGTCGATGTGTTGGTATCAGCTGTCCTGGATCTTGTATGCAAGCTGACTGATGTTGACTGAATGGCTATAATTTTGACACTGGAATTAATTACTCCTCGTTATATCTAGTTTCGAACCATTGTGTGTCATTGGTTTACGCCAATCTGTCCAGATATACCGACCGACGCGTCAATTATGCTCATTTCGGCCACTCTTCGTTTCAAGTGTATGTTAATGCAGCGCTTCAAACGATATGATGTAACCTGGAGCCTTTTCATCTGAGCCATGTCCGTCCTCTGAGCCGTTTCTCATGTCAGGGGTGTAGGATCCTATTCAGTTGAGGGGGCTTCAGCCCCCCCCCCCCCCCCCCAACTTGGACGAGGAAGTGGGTCAAATCCGGGGAGAATCTGTATTTTTGTGGATTTTGATGGTACTTTAAGCGATTTTTCCCAGTTCAACCCCTCCCCAAAACAAACTTTTTTCCGGAGAAGCTACACCCCTGAGCCATGATGTCGGCTCTCTGTACTGCTTTAACCTCCTCGTGTTCCAGCCATGTCTGTCCTCTGAGCCGTTTCAGCTCCATGATGTCGGCTCTCTGTACTGCTTTAACCTCCTCGTGTTCCAGCCATCATCATCATCATCATCATCATATATTTCGGATACATCCATTGCATGGTTTTTCAGTAATCCACGTCATTTACAGCTCAGTAAAAACACTGCATTAAAACATACTCATCGCATATCATACTCATTTCAAAGTTAAATTACATGACTTCACCTACGTTCGCTTAAAAAATTTATAAAACTTGGAGAACACCTGACAGTCATCGGCAGCTGATTCCATGCCCGCGTCGCACGACACAGAAAGGAGCGCCGCGCAAACTCCGTTCTGACTCGGGCAACTTCCAGCTCTCGGTTTTGTGTCGCTCGAGTGGTGCGACAAGATACCTCGGAGCGGTCGGCCAGGAGTCGGCGGATTGACACTGGTGCGTCTGCGTATGGATGAGCTTGTACATAATATGCAAGTCGTGCTCGGCTATAAGCGTTTCTATTCTGAGCCAACAGAGCTCTTTTAGGGCCGCTGATACTCTATCTCGGTACGCAAGGTCCATAACAATTCGGGCACCGAAGTTGACACACTTCTGAATGCGTTTTAGTTGGGTAGACGTGCATCCGCCCCACACAGCCAAACAGTAGCGTATATAGGGGAATACTAGTGCCTCCACCAGCAGCTTCTTCACATCGCGCGGTACACGGCGCTGCATCCTGGCCAGAGCGATAAGCGTGCAGTAGCACCGCTGCACGACAGTCGATATGTGTTTTTCCCACGCTAACGATGCATCTATGGTGACGCCCAATATCCTGACAAACGGAGCTGGAGTGATTTCGGAATCACCGATGAGAACAGAGAATTCCGGACTGTTCTGTCGTCGTGATTTGAGGATAATCATTTCAGTTTTTGACGGGTTTATCTTTAGCCTGTTCTGAGTATACCATCTCATCGCGATAGCTAGATTGATTTCGATGCGCGTTTTTAAATCATGAAAGTTGCCAGGGAAATCAGATTCCAAGAACTGGACATCATCCGCATACATCACCATCTTGCCATGCGGAATGTGCTGAGGCAAGTCATTGGTGAACAGGAGGAATAGTACCGGGCCCAGTATGGAGCCCTGTACGACCCCATGTGTCACTGGCAGCTCACGTGATGATCCGCCTCTGATGGTCTGGGTTCTCCCGCTGAGCCAGGCACGGAACCAGCGCTGGTCGATCCCGTACCACCCCAGCTTCTCCAGGAGACGGTCATGCTCGACGCTGTCAAAAGCTTTGGATGTGTCTGCAGTGACAAGTGACGTCACGCGTCCTCCGTCAATATTGTTAGTGACATACGTGACAGCATCGAGCAGGGCCGCCTCCGTGGATTGGCCGGGGCGGAAACCATACTGAGGCCATGTCTGTCCTCTGAGCCGTTTCAGCTCCATGATGTCGACTCTCTGTACTGCTTTAACCTCCTCGTGTTCCAGCCATGTCTGTCCTCTGAGCCGTTTCAGCTCCATGATGTCGGCTCTCTGTACTGCTTTAACCTCCTCGTGTTCCAGCCATGTCTGTCCTCTGAGCCGTTTCAGCTCCATGATGTCGGCTCTCTGTACTGCTTTAACCTCCTCGTGTTCCAGCCATGTCCGTCCTCTGAGCCGTTTCATTTCCATGATGTCGGCTCTCTGTACTGCTTTAACCTCCTCGTGTTCCAGCCATGTCCGTCCTCTGAGCTGTTTCAACTCCATGATGTCGGCTCTCTGTACTGATTTAACCTCCTCGTGTTCCAGCCATGTCCGTGATGGGTCTGTCGGACGACCGTCAGATGGACGTCCTGCAGGCCGTGGCCGCCATCCTCCACCTGGGCAACGTACCCTTCGCCGAGCAGGGCAACGACGCCAGGATCGCCGGCAAGGAGTACCTGGCGTTCCCGGCCCACCTCCTCGGCGTGCCTGAGGACATGCTGGAGAAAAAGCTGCTCAGCAGGGTATTCGACAGCCGCTGGGGAGGGAAGTCGGAGCGGGTCGACGTCACGCTCAACGTGGAGCAGGCGACGTACACGAGGGATGCCTGGAGCAAGGCACTCTACACACGGATGTTCGACTTCCTGGTCAAGGTGAGGACTGGGAGCGCCTGGAGCAAGGCACTCTACACACGGATGTTCGACTTCCTAGTCAAGGTGAGCACTGGGAGCGCCTGGAGCAAGGCACTCTACACACGGATGTTCGACTTCCTAGTCAAGGTGAGCACTGGGAGCGCCTGGAGCAAGGCACTCTACACATGGATGTTCGACTTCCTAGTCAAGGTGAGCACTGGGAGCGCCTGGAGCAAGGCACTCTACACACGGATGTTCGACTTCCTGGTCAAGGTGAGGACTGGGAGCGGGACAGGGTGGGAGGGGAGAGCTGGTCAGCACCAGAGCAGGCGGTGGTTCGGGAGAAGGTGGCGCTTGTTTAGAAACGATGGGATGAGAAGAGTTTGTTGTCTGCTGTGTGAAGTGTGGATGAATTCAGAATTTGTGCACATTTCAAGATGAACAGGGAGCGTATGTTAATTTTATCACACAATGTCGTCATGTCGAATCTGTCCATGTGCGCACTTGCCGATTACCCAATGCAAATAGCGATTAACTGATAACCCTACCTCCGAGTGATTATAAACGCTGACTTTGTAACTACCACTGAAGAAGCCTGTAGTGCTGTAGAAGGTGCTGACCAGCTCCATCCTCGCCAGGTGGTCAACGAAGCGATGCAGACTGAAGAGCAGGGTCAGAACGTCGGCATCCTGGACATCTACGGCTTCGAGATCTTCCAGAAGAACGGCTTCGAGCAGTTCTGCATCAACTTCGTCAACGAGAAGCTGCAGCAGATCTTCATCGAGCTCACGCTCAAGGCCGAACAGGTACGTTCACCTATATGTAGATGATACCCTTTGAATTTGGAAAGAAATGCAAAGAAGGTAGACCGCTCGATTTTGCCCCCCAGGATTCTCCAATTGTATTCGGCTTCGCCTGCGTTTTTCCCTGTGATCATTGCTGTTTACAGGTTCATGGGACGCTTTGTATTATTGACCTACCCACTGCCGCATGATCGCATGTGCTTGTGCTGCCCGTCCTCAATTGTACAATGTGCTTAGGTACAATGTACCCCGACGAGCAGGGACTAGATTCACATAGGATAATGTTGATTGACCTGACCACGATGATGGGATGTTGGCGGCACTGACCCCCTCCCCCTCCCTTCAGGAGGAGTACGTGCGGGAGGGCATCAAGTGGAGGCCCATCGACTACTTCAACAACAAGATCGTGTGTGACCTGATCGAGGCCAAGCGACCTCCAGGCATCATGTTGATGCTGGATGACATCTGCGCCAAGATGCACGCCGTCACTGACGGAGCCGACAGGGACCTGCAGATGGTACGCAGACGAGACTGGTGGGCGGTGGTTAACGCAGCGCGGTGGTTAACGCAGCGCGGTGGTTAACGCAGCGCGGTGGTTAACGCAGCGCGGTGGTTAACGCAGCGTGGTGGTTAACGCAGCGCGGTGGTTAACGCAGAGCGTGGTGGTTAACGCAGCGCGGTGGTTAACGCAGCGTGGTGTTTAACGCAGCGCGGTGGTTAACGCAGCGCGGTGGTTAACGCAGCGCGGTGGTTAACGCAGCGCGGTGGTTAACGCAGCGCGGTGGTTAACGCAGCGCGGTGGTTAACGCAGCGCGGTGGTTAACGCAGAGCGGTGGTTAACGCAGCGCGGTGGTTAACGCAGCGCGGTGGTTAACGCAGCGCGGTGGTTAACGCATTTCAAGCGGTGGTTAACGCGGTGGTCATGCGTTAACCACCGGCTAGAGCGCGGTGGTTAACGCATGTCGAGCTGAATCTAATGTTACATTACATTTCAACTATATAGACAGTTGACAGGTTAGACAGTGTGCAACTAAGTAGACAGTTAATGTGTCTATTCCACTGCATGCTAACAATTGGTGGTGTTGTACACTGTACACTGTATATTTAACAACTATCTGCTTAACAGTTGGTATATTAGTCATCTCTCAACAGCTGTTCTAAGTCTGTAGTTACATGCTACTAAGATGGATATATTGTTTCGACACGGAATATTCGAGGAAAGCAGGATTGTTTTCCTTTCCAGTCGGCAACTTGAACAACTCGACCGCAATCATTCACTTGGAAGTTGGAAGCAGCGTTTGCGTCCCGCTTGGTCGCAGGTGCGCTCAGAATGGCTGAATGGAACAAGTAACACTCTGAGTCACTGAAAACAGGCAATATTTGTCCTTTTATTGTGAGATTTACCCACCACTAACTGATAACGTGACTACCCCGGCAGCACCTGAACTCGGTGATGAGCAGCCACCAGCACTATGAGCAGTACCAAGAGGGCTTCATCATCCATCACTACGCCGGCAAGGTCTCCTACGACGTCGACGGCTTCTGCGAGAGAAACCGGGACGTGCTCTTCAACGACATCGTGGAGGTCATGCAGGCCAGCCAGGTGTAAGTGGCCCTGATCTGTCAACTTATGACAGCTCGTCGCGCAGGTAGCGGTGGTGGTTCAGGTGGCTGGATCGATGATAGGGTTGTACAATGTACAGGGTAGCTGTGGTGCGGTAGGTAGCTGTGGCAGGGACTAAACCCGCCATTGACAGGGGGGGGGGGGGGGGGGGGCGTTTAATGCTCCTCCTGATTAATGTTCGTAATAGCTCATAAACCAATAGTGCTATCAACGTGAAACTTAGGCTACCTTCTCCTACATCAATTTTACGTCTTCTGTGCAACAATGAAGCATTTTCGTCGAAAATTTTTCCAGATATAGCGCATTTAGTGGCGTTACTACACACGTGTTAAACGAGAGAAAAAAATTGTGACCTAACCTTGACCTTTGCCAACAATCTCACTTTAGCTCATGCGGGATGTGTATCATATCTTTGAGAGCACTTTGGATGATCATGGTCAATCGAAGGCTTTGAATGGAAAGTATGGCCCATACACTCACATACCTCGATTTTGACCTTTGACCTGACCGTGACCTGACACGTGACCTCAATTTGAAATGTTTGAGTGTGCTTTAGATTCGTCTCGTTGAGAGCTTTCGAATGCCGCCTGCGCGTCTCGCTGCGATCATTAGTACGGAAAGTAACCAGGGGGGGGGGGCGTGTAACCCCCTCCCCTCCCCCCCCCCCCCCCCAGTCAGTGGCGTTCGGCTGATACCCAGCCAATGGCGGGTTAAGTTTAAGAACAGTGCAAGTTCGAAAATGTTGCGACAGGTGATTTTTAGAAAGACACCCAAGTTTTTTTGTTGTGTTTTCTGATTGTGCAATGCATTCCACAATGCTTTTTGCAATGAGTTGATGAATTCATTACCACCCCGTTCTCATTCTCTCTTGATGATGACGTGTCTACTTCCTGCAGTGAGTTCATGGCCAGCCTATTCCCGGAGGAGATCTCGAAGAACGGGGCCAAGTCGCGGCCGACCACCGCCAGCTCCAAGATCCGCAACCAGGCGAACGTGCTGACCGAGACGCTGATGAAGAACACACCTCACTACATCCGGTATGAACCGGAGATAAGCAGAGTTTGCTCGGGTGCTGCAGAAAGAGAGGCAGTCACAGCTTCAGGAGTGTGGTCTTAGGTGCTGGCCCATTGATTGTTGTAGACATAATTGTGTTTTGTAAATGTGGCTCTTTGCCCTTTTGCCAACGAACAGAAACTCTGAATATGAACTGCAGTGATTGTGGTGCTGCTTTCTAGCCTGACTGAATATGAACTGCAGTGATTGTGGTGTTGCTTTCTGGCCTGACCTGTTGAGTGATGTGCAGCCCTTCCCTAGTAGTCCCTTGCCCCACCCTTACTGATTCTGACGCCACCCGACACACCACTCCCTCGTCTAACCAGCATCAACCTGGCCCGACCTGACCCGACCGGACCCGACCGGACCCGACCGGACCCGACCGGACCCGATCCAATGTCTAAAGCTGACCCGTCTGTCTCCACACAGCTGTATTAAGCCAAACGAGACGAAGCGGCCGGGAGACTGGGAGGAGAGCCGTGTCAAACATCAGGTGGAGTATCTCGGCCTGAAGGAGAACATCAGGGTGCGGCGAGCAGGATTCGCCTACCGCAGGCCGTTCGACAAGTTCCTCAGACGGTGAGCTGGAGTCGGGCAGAGTTAGGACTCAGCTGGAGTCGGACGAAGTCAGCACTCAGCTGGGTCAGGTGAAGTCAGGACTCAGCTGGGTCAGGCGGAGTCAGGACTCAGCTGGAGTCGGACGAAGTCAGGACTCAGCTGGGTCAGGCGGAGTCAGGACTCAGCTGGGTCAGGTGGAGTCAGGACTCAGCTGGGTCAGGCGGAGTCAGGACTCAGCTGGGTAGGACGAAGTCAGGACTCAGCTGGGTCAGGCGGAGTCAGGACTCAGCTGGGTCAGGCGGAGTCAGGACTCAGCTGGGTCAGGCGGAGTCAGGACTCAACTGGGTAGGACGAAGTCAGGACTCAGCTGGGTCAGGCGGAGTCAGGACTCAGCTGGGTCAGGCGGAGTCAGGACTCAGCTGGGTCAGGCGGAGTCAGGACTCAGCTGGGTCAGGCGGAGTCAGGACTCAGCTGGGTCAGGTGGAGTCAGGACTCAGCTGGGTAGGACGAAGTCAGGACTCAGCTGGGTCAGGTGAAGTCAGGACTCAGCTGGGTAGGACGAAGTCAGGACTCAGCTGGGTCAGGCGGAGTCAGGACTCAGCTGGGTCAGGTGGAGTCAGGACTCAGCTGGGTCAGGCGGAGTCAGGACTCAGCTGGGTCAGGCGGAGTCAGGACTCAGCTGGAGTCGGGTGGAGTCAGGACTCAGCTGGGTCAGGTGGAGTCAGGACTCAGCTGGGTCAGGCGGAGTCAGGACTCAGCTGGAGTCGGGTGGAGTCAGGACTCAGCTGGAGTCGGGTGGAGTCAGCACTCAGCTGGGGTCGGGCGGAGTCAAGCAGGACTCAGCTGGAGTCGGGCGGAGTCAGGACTCAGCTGGGTCAGGCGGAGTCAGGACTCAGCTGGGTCAGGTGGAGTCAGGACTCAGCTGGGTCAGGTGGAGTCAGGACTCAGCTGGGTCAGGCGGAGTCAGGACTCAGCTGGAGTCGGACGAAGTCAGCACTCAGCTGGGTCAGGTGGAGTCAGGACTCAGCTGGTTCAGGCGGAGTCAGGACTCAGCTGGAGTCGGACGAAGTCAGCACTCAGCTGGGTCAGGCGGAGTCAGGACTCAGCTAGGTCAGGCGGAGTCAGGACTCAGCTGGGTCAGGCGGAGTCAGGACTCAGCTGGGTCAGGTGGAGTCAGCACTCAGCTGGGTCAGGTGGAGTCAGGACTCAGCTGGAGTCGGGCAGAGTCAGGACTCAGCTGGGTCAGGTGGAGTCAGGACTCAGCTGGAGTCGGACGAAGTCAGCACTCAGCTGGGTCAGGTGGAGTCAGGACTCAGCTGGGTCGGACAAAGTCAGGACTCAGCTGGGTCAGGTGGAGTCAGGACTCAGCTGGAGTCGGGCGGGGTCAAGCGGGACTCAGTTGGAATCGGGCGGAGTTAGGACTCAGCTGAGGTCGGGCAGAGTTAGGACTCAGATGGAGTCGGGCGGCGTCGAGCAGGACTCAGTTGGAGTCGGGCGGAGTTAGGACTCAGCTGAGGTCGGGCAGAGTTAGAACTCAGCTGAGGTCGGGCGGAGTTGGGACTCAGCTGAGGTCGGGCAGAGTTAGAACTCAGCTGAGGTCGGGCGGAGTTGGGACTCAGCTGAGGTCGGGCAGGACGAAGATTGAGCGATGGCCAGGGACTGGTTGGCTAAACTCAGATTGGACACCTAATGAGCACAGGCCGACCCACTGGTTCACTGGCAGACTACTGCAGTAGTCAGGAGTCAGGCATAGCAAAGGATGAGCACAGTTTGGACGCTGGCGGGCTGAATTCAAGAAAGTTACTTACTGGGTACAGAACGCCCCACTGATTAAGCAGTACAGACTAAACTTTGGCGAAACTCATGCTAAACACGTGCTCATTGAAACTTAATTGTTGTCCTGCTACATTACTAGTTAACCAAGTGCGTACTGTGCTCTACTTGCCATATTCCATGGTGTTTTAGACCTCAAAAATAGTTGACCACTCTGTGGTTAGCGACAGGACACGATGGTACCCCTCTGCATGGCACACCTCACAGCGCCACATAACCACCCCTCATGTGTCCTGTGTACCGCCAGGTACGCCATTGTGACCAAGCAGACGTGGCCGGTGTGGCGAGGTGAGCCTCGGCAGGGCATCCAGCTCATCATGAGCGCCGGCAACATGGACGCTGACCAGTTCCAGCTGGGGAAGACCAAGGTCTTCATCAAGGCGCCAGAGTCGGTCAGTAACGGGACATGCCGGAAGGCAAGGAGACATGGTGATGGTCAGTGTCGGAATTTGTGGAGAGAACGCCCGCCAGATAACGCCGTTTCCGTTAACATGACAGACTTGCGGGCAGTACCGTTGGCCCGAAAACTGGAATGTGCTGTAAAAAAAATGTAAAAAACTGTACTCATGTGGTTGCGCTAACATAGTGGCGCTCGTATAAAGCCAGCTGTGCCGCATTAGGTTACACCGTGTGACGCACTATTTACTTTTGCACTTTTGCTACCTATTTAGCACCAATATATTGAATTTAAAACATAAACAAGTCGTCTATACTTCGCAACAGCGATTCATTACATTTCCAAATGCTGTCTCAGCTCAACGTCGTTACCCCAGGGGACTATCTACGCTGAGAGTTTGACTGTGCGCCTCCAACTGTGCACTGTGCGTCAAAGTGTGCGCCTCCAACTGTGCACTGTGCGTCAAGGTGCGCGTCTCGAACTATGCCGTTGTGTATTGAACTGTGCCACTGACCCTGCGTGACACTAACGTTAAACTCCGTCCTGAGTGCCACTCCGTCCTGAGTGCCACTCCGTCCTGAGTGTCACTCCGTCCTGAGTGTCACTCCGTCCTGAGTGTCACTCCGTCCTGAGTGTCACTCCGTCCTGAGTGCCACTCCGTCCTGAGTGCCACTCCGTCCTGAGTGTCTGCTGTCCTGAGTGTCACTCCGTCCTGAGTGTCACTCCGTCCTGAGTGTCACTCCGTCCTGAGTGTCACTCCGTCCTGAGTGTCACTCCGTCCTGAGTGTCACTCCGTCCTGAGTGTCACTCCTTCCTGAGTGTCACCCGTCCTGAGTGTCACTCCGTCCTGAGTGTCTGCTGTCCTGAGTGTCACTCCGTCCTGAGTGTCACTCCGTCCTGAGTGTCACTCCGTCCTGAGTGTCACTCCGTCCTGAGTGTCACTCCGTCCTGAGTGTCACTCCTTCCTGAGTGTCACCCGTCCTGAGTGTCACTCCGTCCTGAGTGTCTGCTGTCCTGAGTGTCACTCCGTCCTGAGTGTCACTCCGTCCTGAGTGTCACTCCGTCCTGAGTGCCACTCCGTCCTGAGTGTCACTCCGTCCTGAGTGTCACTCCGTCCTGAGTGTCACTCCGTCCTGAGTGTCACTCCGTCCTGAGTGTCACTCCGTCCTGAGTGTCATCCGTCCTGAGTGTCACTCCTTCCTGAGTGTCACCCGTCCTGAGTGTCACTCCGTCCTGAGTGTCTGCTGTCCTGAGTGTCACTCCGTCCTGAGTGTCACTCCGTCCTGAGTGTCACTCCGTCCTGAGTGTCACTCCGTCCTGAGTGTCTGCTGTCCTGAGTGTCACTCCGTCCTGAGTATCACTCCTTCCTGAGTGTCACCCGTCCTGAGTGTCACTCCTTCCTGAGTGTCACTCCTTCCTGAGTGTCACTCCGTCCTGAGTGTCACTCCGTCCTGAGTGTCATCCGTCCTGAGTGTCACTCCGTCCTGAGTGTCACTCCGTCCTGAGTGTCACTCCGTCCTGAGTGTCACTCCGTCCTGAGTGTCACCCGTCCTGAGTGTCACTCCGTCCTGAGTGTCACTCCGTCCTGAGTGTCACTCCGTCCTGAGTGTCACTCCGTCCTGAGTGTCTGCTGTCCTGAGTGTCACTCCGTCCTGAGTATCACTCCTTCCTGAGTGTCACCCGTCCTGAGTGTCACTCCTTCCTGAGTGTCACTCCGTCCTGAGTGTCACCCGTCCTGAGTGTCTGCTGTCCTGAGTGTCACTCCGTCCTGAGTGTCACCCGTCCTGAGTGTCATCCGTCCTGAGTGTCACTCCGTCCTGAGTGTCACTCCGTCCTGAGTGTCACTCCGTCCTGAGTGTCACTCCGTCCTGAGTGTCACTCCGTCCTGAGTGTCTGCTGTCCTGAGTGTCACTCCGTCCTGAGTGTCACTCCGTCCTGAGTGTCACTCCGTCCTGAGTGTCACTCCGTACTGAGTGTCATCCGTCCTGAGTGTCACTCCGTCCTGAGTGTCACTCCGTCCTGAGTGTCACTCCGTCCTGAGTGTCACTCCGTCCTGAGTGTCACCCGTCCTGAGTGTCACTCCGTCCTGAGTGTCACTCCGTCCTGAGTGTCACTCCGTCCTGAGTGTCACTCCGTCCTGAGTGTCTGCTGTCCTGAGTGTCACTCCGTCCTGAGTATCACTCCTTCCTGAGTGTCACCCGTCCTGAGTGTCACTCCTTCCTGAGTGTCACTCCGTCCTGAGTGTCACCCGTCCTGAGTGTCTGCTGTCCTGAGTGTCACTCCGTCCTGAGTGTCACCCGTCCTGAGTGTCATCCGTCCTGAGTGTCACTCCGTCCTGAGTGTCACTCCGTCCTGAGTGTCACTCCGTCCTGAGTGTCACTCCGTCCTGAGTGTCACTCCGTCCTGAGTGTCTGCTGTCCTGAGTGTCACTCCGTCCTGAGTGTCACCCGTCCTGAGTGTCACTCCTTCCTGAGTGTCACTCCGTCCTGAGTGTCACTCCGTCCTGAGTGTCTGCTGTCCTGAGTGTCACTCCGTCCTGAGTGTCACCCGTCCTGAGTGTCATCCGTCCTGAGTGTCACTCCGTCCTGAGTGTCACTCCGTCCTGAGTGTCACCCGTCCTGAGTGTCACTCCGTCCTGAGTGTCACTCCGTCCTGAGTGTCACTCCGTCCTGAGTGTCACTCCGTCCTGAGTGTCTGCTGTCCTGAGTGTCACTCCGTCCTGAGTATCACTCCTTCCTGAGTGTCACCCGTCCTGAGTGTCACTCCTTCCTGAGTGTCACTCCGTCCTGAGTGTCACCCGTCCTGAGTGTCTGCTGTCCTGAGTGTCACTCCGTCCTGAGTGTCACCCGTCCTGAGTGTCATCCGTCCTGAGTGTCACTCCGTCCTGAGTGTCACTCCGTCCTGAGTGTCACTCCGTCCTGAGTGTCACTCCGTCCTGAGTGTCACTCCGTCCTGAGTGTCTGCTGTCCTGAGTGTCACTCCGTCCTGAGTGTCACTCCGTCCTGAGTGTCACTCCGTCCTGAGTGTCACTCCGTACTGAGTGTCATCCGTCCTGAGTGTCACTCCGTCCTGAGTGTCACTCCGTCCTGAGTGTCACTCCGTCCTGAGTGTCACTCCGTCCTGAGTGTCACCCGTCCTGAGTGTCACTCCGTCCTGAGTGTCACTCCGTCCTGAGTGTCACTCCGTCCTGAGTGTCTGCTGTCCTGAGTGTCACTCCGTCCTGAGTATCACTCCTTCCTGAGTGTCACCCGTCCTGAGTGTCACTCCTTCCTGAGTGTCACTCCGTCCTGAGTGTCACCCGTCCTGAGTGTCTGCTGTCCTGAGTGTCACTCCGTCCTGAGTGTCACCCGTCCTGAGTGTCATCCGTCCTGAGTGTCACTCCGTCCTGAGTGTCACTCCGTCCTGAGTGTCACTCCGTCCTGAGTGTCACTCCGTCCTGAGTGTCACTCCGTCCTGAGTGTCTGCTGTCCTGAGTGTCACTCCGTCCTGAGTGTCACCCGTCCTGAGTGTCACTCCTTCCTGAGTGTCACTCCGTCCTGAGTGTCACTCCGTCCTGAGTGTCTGCTGTCCTGAGTGTCACTCCGTCCTGAGTGTCACCCGTCCTGAGTGTCATCCGTCCTGAGTGTCACTCCGTCCTGAGTGTCACTCCGTCCTGAGTGTCACCCGTCCTGAGTGTCACCCGTCCTGAGTGTCACTCCGTCCTGAGTGTCACTCCGTCCTGAGTGTCACTCCGTCCTGAGTGTCACTCCGTCCTGAGTGTCACTCCGTCCTGAGTGTCACTCCGTCCTGAGTGTCACTCCGTCCTGAGTGTCACTCCGTCCTGAGTGTCTGCTGTCCTGAGTGTCACTCCGTCCTGAGTATCACTCCTTCCCGAGTGTCACCCGTCCTGAGTGTCACTCCTTCCTGAGTGTCACTCCGTCCTGAGTGTCACCCGTCCTGAGTGTCTGCTGTCCTGAGTGTCACCCGTCCTGAGTGTCACTCCGTCCTGAGTGTCTGTTGTCCTGAGTGTCACCCGTCCTGAGTGTCACTCCGTCCTGAGTGTCACCCGTCCTGAGTGTCACCCGTCCTGAGTGTCACTCCGTCCTGAGTGTCTGCTGTCCTGAGTGTCACTCCGTCCTGAGTATCACTCATTCCTGAGTGTCACCCATCCTGAGTGTCACTCCTTCCTGAGTGTCACTCCTTCCTGAGTGTCACCCGTCCTGAGTGTCACTCCGTCCTGAGTGTCACTCCGTCCTGAGTGTCACTCCGTCCTGAGTGTCACTCCGTCCTGAGTGTCACCCGTCCTGAGTGTCTGCTGTCCTGAGTGTCACTCCGTCCTGAGTGTCACCCGTCCTGAGTGTCTGCTGTACGCCTCTAACTGTGTTGTATTGGCGGCCTTTTCAGCTGTTTCAGCTGGAGGACATCAGAGAGCGCCGGTTTGACGGCTACGCCCGAGTCATCCAGAAGGCGTTCCGGTGCTACTTCGCCGAGAAGCAGCGCCAGAAGCAGAGGAACGAGGCCAGCGACCTCTTCTACGGCAAGAAGGAGCGGAGAAGGTTCTCCATCAACAGGTACGAGCTGCGTGGGATCTCTAGCGGTGAATCCATCAACAGGTACGAGCTGCCGTGAGATCTCTAGCGGTGAAGGTTCTCCATCAACAGGTACGAGCTGCCGTGGGATCTCTAGCGGTGAAGGTTCTCCATCAACAGGTACGAGCTGCCGTGGGATCTCTAGCGGTGAAGGTTCTCCATCAACAGGTACGAGCTGCCGTGAGATCTCTAGCGGTGAAGGTTCTCCATCAACAGGTACGAGCTGCCGTGGGATCTCTAGCGGTGAAGGTTCTCCATCAACAGGTACGAGCTGCCGTGGGATCACTAGCGGTGAAGGTTCTCCATCAACAGGTACGAGCTGCCGTGGGATCTCTAGCGGTGAGGGTTCTCCATCAACAGGTACGAGCTGCTGTGGGATCTCTAGCGGTGAAGGTTCTCCATCAACGAGCTGCCGTGGGATCTCTAGCGGTGAAGGTTCTCCATCAACAGGTACGAGCTGCCGTGGGATCGCTAGCGGTGTCTAGCGTGATCGCTGGCGGTGCCTAGCGTGATCGCTGGCGATGCCTAGCGTGATCGCTGGCGGTGCCTAGCGTGATCGCTGGCGGTGCCTAGTGTGATCGCTGGCGGTGCCTAGCGTGATCGCTGGTGGTGCCTAGCGTGATCGCTGGCGGTGCCTAGCGTGATCGCTAGCGGTGCCTAGCGTGATCGCTGTATTGTTTGAACGGGGATTGAGGTGGTAAAACTGGTAGAGAAACTAGTGTTGAGATTAAGCGGTGGTATGGATAGGTAAATTTTATCATATTGTTGGGAATTGGCTCTGTCTGTGTTTATGATTCCAAGATGGATGAGTTAATTTCAGCCCAGCTGATGTGACCTGTCACTGAATGTGTCTTGGTATTGATGTCCACCCATACAGCGTTTCGCGACTTTTGTCTGCAGTGCGGGACAAATCTGACACTACCGTCCTGGACCTTCGGCGACTAGACCGATTGTGATTGTGACCAATGTGATGTATCGTGACCTCGTGTCACCGCCCCAGGCACTTTGTCGGCGACTACATCGGCCTAGATGATCAGCCGGGCCTCAGGGCGCTGGTGGGCAAACGCGAGAGGATAGAATATGCCGAGACGGTCGTCAAGTATGACCGACGCTTCAAGGTGACAGTCAGAGGGAGGTTTAACTGCCGACTGCCGGGAAAGGGCAGCCAGCAGTTAAACTAGCAGTTAAAATAGAGAGACGACAATGGCCGCTGTCAGGGAACTATAACAGCCACTCCGACTTGGCCGAGTATGAGAGGGCGGCTTCATGACGGGACTCGGGAGCAGGAACACGGCTACTTGTCAGCTTGCTGCGTTGCATCGGCGGTGTAATCGGTGTATGGTAGGAGGCGTATTTAAAACAGCTGAGCACATTTGTGTGTACACTTCTATTGTTTATTTCGGACCTAAATAAACGATACTGCCTAAATAAACGTACCGTTCACCGTGGTGTATAAGACCCGTCGCAGCTTAACATTGAACGACACATGTTTATTGGTTTCGTTTGTTTGACTTCCTTGGCTGGCTGACAACTAATCCTCGGCGACATCTCCAGACGTGCAAGAGGGACCTGATTCTGACGCCCAAGTTTGTCTACCTCATCGGACGTGAGAAGGCGAAACAAGGGCCTCGTAAGGGCGAGATCCTGGAGGTAGTCAAGCGGAAAATCGACCTTCCGTCCATCAGTCACATCTCGCTCAGTCCCTACCAGGTAATACAGAAAGGATGACGATTGATCAGCACATTAGGGGGCGTAAAATTGCTGTACAACATCACTTAAATATATCCGATTATATGCATAAGGGATACAATTTCGAGTATTCGATAATGTGGTCTTACGTGCTGTTTTACAAGCGTGGTCATAATTTGTTAAAGGGAAATAATGGCATTTCCCACAAAATGGAGGTATCACTTGAAATCGACAGACGAGACCAAAATATATTGTAAGTGTATTTATTACCTTTTGCATATAAACATTCCTACCGAAAGAAGTTTCAGGTTAAAGTTGATAAGTGTTTCACACTTATAACGACCGGTACTCTGGTCTCAAGTACTTGGTAACGAACGAATTCCGGTGTTCACCAAAATCCGGTATTGCTTGTTGACCAAATATGCCTTCCACTCTGTTATCGTGATTATGTGCCCTACTGCCCTTAACAATCAACACACATTGAATAAACAGGCAACCAAATTAGCATGCACCCGACGACGACCGAGTTAGTGGTTGCGAATCTCATCTTTGTGTGTAATTGGTTCATGTATTTTCAACATTAGAAGTTTTGTCTTGTTTTGTCTCTGGCTGTATATAACACTATGCTTTAGCTTATCATGAAAAATAAAACAATCCCCCCCAAAAATAAGAAAACATTGGCAAAAACTAGTAATTAAATCGGAAGTTCATTTATGCACCCAACGGCGGCCTATTTAGTGTCGGCGATTGGTTTCATTTACCAATCAGGGACGTTGTCACGCTTCTTGGCGCACTTACTTCATTTCTGGCCCTATGACTTGCTTACAAATCAACATTCAAACCAGAGATAGTGACGTATCATACTGTTCGTCACCATATGTAAGTACATATTTTTAATTTCCCAAAATGTGATTTTCGAAATAGAAAACGTTGTTATTTCACTTTTAAATTGAAATGCGATCAATTTGATACCATACATGTGTAATACAATAATGCAGATAAATAAATAAAAAGGTCATTATTTCCCCTTAACACGCGCCCTGGAGGGGGGCGAAATCCGCCCACCCCTCCGGTTTTTCGAGGATAGCGCAAAAACGGCGGCGGCCGCCGTTTTTTGTATACCTGTTTAGAAATGAACTTCCCGCATTATGTAAAATTCTTGGCCTCAGGTCATCTCAGGTCAGGTTACCAGACCAGGTCACGTGATGACCTCAACTCCAAAACGTTTGCAGTAGTACCACAACCACAGTTTTACGCCGATCGGTTTCAATCTTGCAGGACTTCGTAAGGTCATATATACCAACAATTTGTTTATCTCGGATTTCCAATATCGGTGACCTAAGGTCAGGTCAATTTTGTGACCGCCAACACGGTGTTATCAATAACTATCGGCATAATGAAGATAGAGAAGAGAAAACGGTACCAATATGTTTGTCTCGTCGAGACACATCTCCCAATATGCAACATGACCAACTTGGGTCACCACTTGACCTTGACCTGAGGTCAAATTTCTCAGTTGACCTAACCCGGTCACCATGAATATGATTCGAAGCGCCTTGACAAGACACACGCGATGGCGTAAACACTATTGCTTTATCTTTATTAGGTAAAAGTTTATTTGGGGAAAACAGTTTTGAAAACAAAATCACCTTTTTGACATTCGATGACCTCTGGAGCCTAAACTATTGACCTGAGCTCAAATCTGAGGACACCTATGTCGATTGCATTTTTCAATGACTTTCGATTGCCTTTTTCCGTTTGCTGCTAACTATCATAGTTCCCGAGATATTTGGGGGTGTTCGAACCGAAGTCTTGAAAACTTCAAAATCTGACCCTTGATGACCTTTGGTGACCTCAATATTGACCTGAAAAAAATAACGAAATACTTTCGAAAGAGCTTGTCTCGAACTATCTAACGTCGTTTCCCGCTTGTCGCTACGTTGCGTGGTTTTCGAGATCATAGGGGGGGGGGGGCGAAATCCGCCCCGCCCCCCCCCCCCCCCCCCCTCCAGGGCGTGTAATTATCAGAGGCCCTCCAGGGCGCGTGTTAAACAAATAAACGTATAATTTTAAGGAAATAATTAATTTCGAAGTTCTTCACTTTGACTTACTTAGCAAACGTTGTGCACCATTCGATCATACCACACCATCAGTATTGGTAGTCGCCCTGGGTAACGCCCTGGGTAACGCCCTTCTGATATTGGTCAGGACGACTTCGTGGTGCTACATGTGCGGAACCAGTACGACAGTCTGTTGACACTCAACTTCAAAACCGAGTTCCTCACCGTGCTGAAGAAGAAGTGTGACGAGATGATCGGCGCCAACATCATCATCAGCTGCAACACCAAGTGAGAGCGTGTGTTGAATGTTCAAGAAGGGGAGGAGTTGCAACACGATCGATTTCGTTTATTGACGCGAATTCAAGGCGAAATACAAGGCCGCCATGTTCACGCCTGGGAGTTTTGTATTGCGGGCTTCAGTAGGCCGTACTATATGGTAGGCGTTCGTGACTGGTAGACCTGTTGATGTCCGGATCTACGAGATTTGCCAGCGAATGTGCACTCCTGGACAGACTCCGTCACGGGCTGGGCTGGCCCTATGGGCCATGGGCCGGGCCTTGGCCGGGCCTGGGCCGGGAGTGCCGGGCCTGGGCCGGGCCTGGACCGGGCCTGGGCTGGGCCTCGACTTTAAGGAAATCACCGGGCTGTGGCTTTTTGTTAGTTTTTGGTTAGCATAGTTGGTTCATTGTTTCACATTTATAGTATACAAGAAAATATGCTAGGATAGTGATTGCAAATTTTGTGAAAATATTGATATGCTTAATCTGAACGGACCGGACCGGGCCTGGGCCTCAATATTATATATTTGATCGGGCCTGGTCCGGGCCTGTGCTTGGTGTTCATGGGCCTGGGCCGGGCCAGCCTGGGGGTTGGTGTTCATGGGCCTGGGCCGGGCCGGGCTGGGGGTTGGTGGGGCCCGGCCGAGCTGGGGGTTGGTGGGCCTGGGCCGGGCCGGGCCGGGCTTGGTGTTGGTGGACCTGGGCTGGGCCGGGCTGGGGGTTGGTGGGCCGGCTGGAGGCTGGTGGGCCTGGGCCGGGCCGGGCTGGGGGTTGGTGGGGCCGGGCCGGGCTGTTGGTTGGTGGGCCTGGGCCGGGCCGGGCCGGGCTGTTGGTTGGTGGGCCTGGGCCGGGCCGGGCTGTTGGTTGGTGGGCCTGGGCCAGGCCGGGCTGGGGGTTGGTGGGCGCTTGACGAACACTACTCCTAGGACGCCGTGAAACCATGGGAATTAAACGGTCTTGCCAGTACTCGAAATCAATGTTTTACTGATGTTCGCCGTCTAACGTAGTGTTTATCCCCGTTCGTACGTCGTGTCTGTGTCCGTCAGGCTGGAGGTGAAGGTGAAGAAGGAAGGCTGGGGCGGCGGAGGGACGCGACACATCCAATTCGAGCCTGGCATGGGGGACATGGCCGTCACCAAGGCCTCAGGCAGAACTCTAACAGTCACCATCGGCGCCGGCCTCGACAAACACTTGCGTGAGTACTCGTATATTCCATAGTTATTTCCTGAGGGTTAGTTAGTGAGTGGTGATGAGTTTTCCTAACCTGTTCGCAAGCTAACCGATCGTCTACATTGTAATATAACGGAGCGTCGTCTACATTGTAATATAACGGAGCGTCGTCTACATTGTAATATAACGGAGCGTCGTCTACATTGTAATATAACGGAGCGTCGTCTACATTGTAATATAACGGAGCGTCGTCTACATTGTAATATAACGGAGCGTCGTCTACATTGTAATATAACGGAGCGTCGTCTACATTGTAATATAACGGAGCGTCGTCTACATTGTAATATAACGGAGCGTCGTCTGATGTGTAACACTGCGTCTTCCCAACAGGACCCTGATTCTTATCATTTCCGATGTGTAACCTGTATCCACTACCTGTATCCCTCAGGACCCTGATTCTTATCATTTCCGATGTGTAACCTGTATCCACTACCTGTATCCCTCAGGACCCTGATTCTTATCATTTCCGATGTGTAACCTGTATCTACTACCTGTATCCCTCAGGACCCTGATTCTTATCATTTCCGATGTGTAACCTGTATCCACTACCTGTATCCCTCAGGACCCTGATTCTTATCATTTCCGATGTGTAACCTGTATCCACTACCTGTATCCCTCAGGACCCTGATTCTTATCATTTCCGATGTGTAACCTGTATCCACTACCTGTATCCCTCAGGACCCTGATTCTTATCATTTCCGATGTGTAACCTGTATCCACTACCTGTATCCCTCAGGACCCTGATTCTTATCATTTCCGATGTGTAACCTGTATCCACTACCTGTATCCCTCAGGACCCTGATTCTTATCATTTCCGATGTGTAACCTGTATCCACTACCTGTATCCCTCAGGACCCTGATTCTTATCATTTCCGATGTGTAACCTGTATCCACTACCTGTATCCCTCAGCACCCTGATTCTTATCATTTCCGATGTGTAACCTGTATCCACTACCTGTATCCCTCAGGACCCTGATTATTATCATTTCCGATGTGTAACCTGTATCCACCACCTGTATCCCTCAGGACCCCGATACTCATCATTTCCGATGTGTAACCTGTATCCACTACCTGTATCCCTCAGGACCCTGATTCTTATCATTTCCGATGTAACCTGTATCCACTACCTGTATCCCTCAGGACCCTGATTCTTATCATTTCCGATGTGTAACCTGTATCCACTACCTGTATCCCTCAGGACCCTGATTCTTATCATTTCCGATGTGTAACCTGTATACACTACCTGTATCCCTCAGGACCCTGATTCTTATCATTTCCGATGTGTAACCTGTATCCACTACCTGTATCCCTCAGGACCCTGATACTCATCATTTCCGATGTGTAACCTGTATCCACTACCTGTATCCCTCAGGACCCTGATTCTTATCATTTCCGATGTGTAACCTGTATACACTACCTGTATCCCTCAGGACCCTGATTCTTATCATTTCCGATGTGTAACCTGTATCCACCACCTGTATCCCTCAGGACCCCGATACCCATCATTTCCGATGTGTAACCTGTATCCACTACCTGTATCCCTCAGGACCCTGATACTCATCATTTCCGATGTGTAACCTGTATCCACTACCTGTATCCCTCAGGACCCCGATACTCATTATTTCCGATGTGTAACCTGTATCCACTACCTGTATCCCTCAGGACCCTGATTCTTATCATTTCCGATGTGTAACCTGTATCCACCACCTGTATCCCTCAGGACCCCGATACTCATCATTTCCGATGTGTAACCTGTATCCACTACCTGTATCCCTCAGGACCCCGATACTCATTATTTCCGATGTGTAACCTGTATCCACTACCTGTATCCCTCAGGACCCTGATTCTTATCATTTCCGATGTGTAACCTGTATACACTACCTGTATCCCTCAGGACCCTGATTCTTATCATGTCCGATGTATAACCTGTATCCACTACCTGTATCCCTCAGGACCCTGATTCTTATCATTTCCGATGTGTAACCTGTATCCACCACCTGTATCCCTCAGGACCCCGATACTCATCATTTCCGATGTGTAACCTGTATCCACTACCTGTATCCCTCAGGACCCTGATTCTTATCATTTCCGATGTGTAACCTGTATCCACTACCTGTATCCCTCAGGACCCTGATTCTTATCATTTCCGATGTGTAACCTGTATCCACTACCTGTATCCCTCAGGACCCTGATTCTCATCATTTCCGATGTGTAACCTGTATCCACTACCTGTATCCCTCAGGACCCTGATTCTTATCATTTCCGATGTGTAACCTGTATACACTACCTGTATCCCTCAGGACCCTGATTCTTATCATTTCCGATGTGTAACCTGTATCCACCACCTGTATCCCTCAGGACCCCGATACTCATCATTTCCGATGTGTAACCTGTATCCACTACCTGTATCCCTCAGGACCCCGATACTCATTATTTCCGATGTGTAACCTGTATCCACTACCTGTATCCCTCAGGACCCTGATTCTTATCATGTCCGATGTATAACCTGTATCCACTACCTGTATCCCTCAGGACCCCGATACCCATCATTTCCGATGTGTAACCTGTATCCACTACCTGTATCCCTCAGGACCCTGATTCTTATCATTTCCGATGTGTAACCTGTATCCACTACCTGTATCCCTCAGGACCCTGATGCTTATCATTTCCGATGTGTAACCTGTATACACTACCTGTATCCCTCAGGACCCCGATACTCATCATTTCCGATGTGTAACCTGTATCCACTACCTGTATCCCTCAGGACCCTGATTCTTATCATTTCCGATGTGTAACCTGTATCCACTACCTGTATCCCTCAGGACCCTGATTCTTATCATTTCCGATGTGTAACCTGTATCCACTACCTGTATCCCTCAGGACCCTGATTCTTATCATTTCCGATGTGTAACCTGTATCCACTACCTGTATCCCTCAGGACCCTGATTCTTATCATTTCCGATGTGTAACCTGTATACACTACCTGTATCCCTCAGGACCCCGATACTCATCATTTCCGATGTGTAACCTGTATCCACTACCTGTATCCCTCAGGACCCCGATACTCATCATTTCCGATGTGTAACCTGTATCCACTACCTGTATCCCTCAGGACCCCGATACTCATCATTTCCGATGTGTAACCTGTATCCACTACCTGTATCCCTCAGGACCCCGATACTCATTATTTCCGATGTGTAACCTGTATCCACTACCTGTATCCCTCAGGACCCTGATTCTTATCATGTCCGATGTATAACCTGTATCCACTACCTGTATCCCTCAGGACCCTGATTCTTATCATTTCCGATGTGTAACCTGTATCCACTACCTGTATCCCTCAGGACCCTGATTCTTATCATTTCCGATGTGTAACCTGTATCCACTACCTGTATCCCTCAGGACCCTGATTCTTATCATTTCCGATGTGTAACCTGTATACACTACCTGTATCCCTCAGGACCCTGATTCTTATCATTTCCGATGTGTAACCTGTATACACTACCTGTATCCCTCAGGACCCTGATACTCATCATTTCCGATGTGTAACCTGTATACACTACCTGTATCCCTCAGGACCCTGATTCTTATCATTTCCGATGTGTAACCTGTATCCACTACCTGTATCCCTCAGGACCCCGATACTCATCATTTCCGATGTGTAACCTGTATCCACTACCTGTATCCCTCAGGACCCTGATTCTTATCATTTCCGATGTGTAACCTGTATCCACTACCTGTATCCCTCAGGACCCTGATTCTTATCATTTCCGATGTGTAACCTGTATCCACTACCTGTATCCCTCAGGACCCTGATTCTTATCATTTCCGATGTGTAACCTGTATCCACTACCTGTATCCCTCAGGACCCTGATTCTTATCATTTCCGATGTGTAACCTGTATCCACTACCTGTATCCCTCAGGACCCTGATTCTTATCATTTCCGATGTGTAACCTGTATCCACTACCTGTATCCCTCAGGACCCTGATACTCATCATTTCCGATGTGTAACCTGTATCCACTACCTGTATCCCTCAGGACCCTGATTCTTATCATTTCCGATGTGTAACCTGTATCCACTACCTGTATCCCTCAGGACCCCGATACTCATCATTTCCGATGTGTAACCTGTATCCACTACCTGTATCCCTCAGGACCCTGATTCTTATCATTTCCGATGTGTAACCTGTATCCACTACCTGTATCCCTCAGGACCCCGATACTCATCATTTCCGATGTGTAACCTGTATCCACTACCTGTATCCCTCAGGACCCTGATTCTTATCATTTCCGATGTGTAACCTGTATCCACTACCTGTATCCCTCAGGACCCTGATTCTTATCATTTCCGATGTGTAACCTGTATACACTACCTGTATCCCTCAGGACCCTGATTCTTATCATTTCCGATGTGTAACCTGTATCCACTACTTGTATCCCTCAGGACCCCGATACTCATTATTTCCGATGTGTAACCTGTATCCACTACCTGTATCCCTCAGGACCCTGATTCTTATCATTTCCGATGTGTAACCTGTATCCACTACCTGTATCCCTCAGGACCCTGATTCTTATCATTTCCGATGTGTAACCTGTATCCACTACCTGTATCCCTCAGGACCCTGATTCTTATCATTTCCGATCTTTAACCTGTATCCACTACCTGTATCCCTCAGGACCCCGATACTCATCATTTACGATGTGTAACCTGTATACACTACCTGTATCCCTCAGGACCCTGATTCTTATCATTTCCGATGTGTAACCTGTATCCACTACCTGTATCCCTCAGGACCCTGATTCTTATCATTTCCGATGTGTAACCTGTATCCACTACCTGTATCCCTCAGGACCCTGATTCTTATCATGTCCGATGTATAACCTGTATCCACTACCTGTATCCCTCAGGACCCCGATACCCATCATTTCCGATGTGTAACCTGTATCCACTACCTGTATCCCTCAGGACCCTGATTCTTATCATTTCCGATGTGTAACCTGTATCCACTACCTGTATCCCTCAGGACCCCGATACTCATCATTTCCGATGTGTAACCTGTATCCACTACCTGTATCCCTCAGGACCCTGATTCTTATCATTTCCGATGTGTAACCTGTATCCACTACCTGCATCCCTCAGGACCCTGATTCTTATCATTTCCGATGTGTAACCTGTATCCACTACCTGTATCCCTCAGGACCCTGATTCTTATCATTTCCGATGTGTAACCTGTATCCACTACCTGTATCCCTCAGGACCCTGATTCTTATCATTTCCGATGTGTAACCTGTATCCACTACCTGTATCCCTCAGGACCCTGATTCTTATCATTTCCGATGTGTAACCTGTATCCACTACCTGTATCCCTCAGGACCCTGATTCTTATCATTTCCGATGTGTAACCTGTATACACTACCTGTATCCCTCAGGACCCTGATTCTTATCATTTCCGATGTGTAACCTGTATCCACTACCTGTATCCCTCAGGACCCCGATACTCATTATTTCCGATGTGTAACCTGTATCCACTACCTGTATCCCTCAGGACCCTGATTCTTATCATTTCCGATGTGTAACCTGTATCCACCACCTGTATCCCTCAGGACCCCGATACTCATCATTTCCGATGTGTAACCTGTATCCACTACCTGTATCCCTCAGGACCCCGATACTCATTATTTCCGATGTGTAACCTGTATCCACTACCTGTATCCCTCAGGACCCTGATTCTTATCATTTCCGATGTGTAACCTGTATACACTACCTGTATCCCTCAGGACCCTGATTCTTATCATGTCCGATGTATAACCTGTATCCACTACCTGTATCCCTCAGGACCCTGATTCTTATCATTTCCGATGTGTAACCTGTATCCACCACCTGTATCCCTCAGGACCCCGATACTCATCATTTCCGATGTGTAACCTGTATCCACTACCTGTATCCCTCAGGACCCTGATTCTTATCATTTCCGATGTGTAACCTGTATCCACTACCTGTATCCCTCAGGACCCTGATTCTTATCATTTCCGATGTGTAACCTGTATCCACTACCTGTATCCCTCAGGACCCTGATTCTCATCATTTCCGATGTGTAACCTGTATCCACTACCTGTATCCCTCAGGACCCTGATTCTTATCATTTCCGATGTGTAACCTGTATACACTACCTGTATCCCTCAGGACCCTGATTCTTATCATTTCCGATGTGTAACCTGTATCCACCACCTGTATCCCTCAGGACCCCGATACTCATCATTTCCGATGTGTAACCTGTATCCACTACCTGTATCCCTCAGGACCCCGATACTCATTATTTCCGATGTGTAACCTGTATCCACTACCTGTATCCCTCAGGACCCTGATTCTTATCATGTCCGATGTATAACCTGTATCCACTACCTGTATCCCTCAGGACCCCGATACCCATCATTTCCGATGTGTAACCTGTATCCACTACCTGTATCCCTCAGGACCCTGATTCTTATCATTTCCGATGTGTAACCTGTATCCACTACCTGTATCCCTCAGGACCCTGATGCTTATCATTTCCGATGTGTAACCTGTATACACTACCTGTATCCCTCAGGACCCCGATACTCATCATTTCCGATGTGTAACCTGTATCCACTACCTGTATCCCTCAGGACCCTGATTCTTATCATTTCCGATGTGTAACCTGTATCCACTACCTGTATCCCTCAGGACCCTGATTCTTATCATTTCCGATGTGTAACCTGTATCCACTACCTGTATCCCTCAGGACCCTGATTCTTATCATTTCCGATGTGTAACCTGTATCCACTACCTGTATCCCTCAGGACCCTGATTCTTATCATTTCCGATGTGTAACCTGTATACACTACCTGTATCCCTCAGGACCCCGATACTCATCATTTCCGATGTGTAACCTGTATCCACTACCTGTATCCCTCAGGACCCCGATACTCATCATTTCCGATGTGTAACCTGTATCCACTACCTGTATCCCTCAGGACCCCGATACTCATCATTTCCGATGTGTAACCTGTATCCACTACCTGTATCCCTCAGGACCCCGATACTCATTATTTCCGATGTGTAACCTGTATCCACTACCTGTATCCCTCAGGACCCTGATTCTTATCATGTCCGATGTATAACCTGTATCCACTACCTGTATCCCTCAGGACCCTGATTCTTATCATTTCCGATGTGTAACCTGTATCCACTACCTGTATCCCTCAGGACCCTGATTCTTATCATTTCCGATGTGTAACCTGTATCCACTACCTGTATCCCTCAGGACCCTGATTCTTATCATTTCCGATGTGTAACCTGTATACACTACCTGTATCCCTCAGGACCCTGATTCTTATCATTTCCGATGTGTAACCTGTATACACTACCTGTATCCCTCAGGACCCTGATACTCATCATTTCCGATGTGTAACCTGTATACACTACCTGTATCCCTCAGGACCCTGATTCTTATCATTTCCGATGTGTAACCTGTATCCACTACCTGTATCCCTCAGGACCCCGATACTCATCATTTCCGATGTGTAACCTGTATCCACTACCTGTATCCCTCAGGACCCTGATTCTTATCATTTCCGATGTGTAACCTGTATCCACTACCTGTATCCCTCAGGACCCTGATTCTTATCATTTCCGATGTGTAACCTGTATCCACTACCTGTATCCCTCAGGACCCTGATTCTTATCATTTCCGATGTGTAACCTGTATCCACTACCTGTATCCCTCAGGACCCTGATTCTTATCATTTCCGATGTGTAACCTGTATCCACTACCTGTATCCCTCAGGACCCTGATTCTTATCATTTCCGATGTGTAACCTGTATCCACTACCTGTATCCCTCAGGACCCTGATACTCATCATTTCCGATGTGTAACCTGTATCCACTACCTGTATCCCTCAGGACCCTGATTCTTATCATTTCCGATGTGTAACCTGTATCCACTACCTGTATCCCTCAGGACCCCGATACTCATCATTTCCGATGTGTAACCTGTATCCACTACCTGTATCCCTCAGGACCCTGATTCTTATCATTTCCGATGTGTAACCTGTATCCACTACCTGTATCCCTCAGGACCCCGATACTCATCATTTCCGATGTGTAACCTGTATCCACTACCTGTATCCCTCAGGACCCTGATTCTTATCATTTCCGATGTGTAACCTGTATCCACTACCTGTATCCCTCAGGACCCTGATTCTTATCATTTCCGATGTGTAACCTGTATACACTACCTGTATCCCTCAGGACCCTGATTCTTATCATTTCCGATGTGTAACCTGTATCCACTACTTGTATCCCTCAGGACCCCGATACTCATTATTTCCGATGTGTAACCTGTATCCACTACCTGTATCCCTCAGGACCCTGATTCTTATCATTTCCGATGTGTAACCTGTATCCACTACCTGTATCCCTCAGGACCCTGATTCTTATCATTTCCGATGTGTAACCTGTATCCACTACCTGTATCCCTCAGGACCCTGATTCTTATCATTTCCGATCTTTAACCTGTATCCACTACCTGTATCCCTCAGGACCCCGATACTCATCATTTACGATGTGTAACCTGTATACACTACCTGTATCCCTCAGGACCCTGATTCTTATCATTTCCGATGTGTAACCTGTATCCACTACCTGTATCCCTCAGGACCCTGATTCTTATCATTTCCGATGTGTAACCTGTATCCACTACCTGTATCCCTCAGGACCCTGATTCTTATCATGTCCGATGTATAACCTGTATCCACTACCTGTATCCCTCAGGACCCCGATACCCATCATTTCCGATGTGTAACCTGTATCCACTACCTGTATCCCTCAGGACCCTGATTCTTATCATTTCCGATGTGTAACCTGTATCCACTACCTGTATCCCTCAGGACCCCGATACTCATCATTTCCGATGTGTAACCTGTATCCACTACCTGTATCCCTCAGGACCCTGATTCTTATCATTTCCGATGTGTAACCTGTATCCACTACCTGCATCCCTCAGGACCCTGATTCTTATCATTTCCGATGTGTAACCTGTATCCACTACCTGTATCCCTCAGGACCCTGATTCTTATCATTTCCGATGTGTAACCTGTATCCACTACCTGTATCCCTCAGGACCCTGATTCTTATCATTTCCGATGTGTAACCTGTATCCACTACCTGTATCCCTCAGGACCCTGATTCTTATCATTTCCGATGTGTAACCTGTATCCACTACCTGTATCCCTCAGGACCCTGATTCTTATCATTTCCGATGTGTAACCTGTATACACTACCTGTATCCCTCAGGACCCTGATTCTTATCATTTCCGATGTGTAACCTGTATCCACTACCTGTATCCCTCAGGACCCCGATACTCATCATTTCCGATGTGTAACCTGTATCCACTACCTGTATCCCTCAGGACCCCGATACTCATTATTTCCAATGTGTAACCTGTATCCACTACCTGTATCCCTCAGGACCCCGATACTCATTATTTCCGATGTGTAACCTGTATTCACTACCTGTATCCCTCAGGACCCCGATACTCATTATTTCCGATGTGTAACCTGTATTCACTACCTGTATCCCTCAGGACCCCGATACTCATCCTTTCCGATGTGTAACCTGTATCCACTACCTGTATCCAGTATCCCTCAGGACCAGTGTTGAATTTTGCATTTCATGACCTGGTCCCGGAGAGTAAAAATCCATAGGTGGAGAGTAAAGTTGTATTGTCAGGCAAGTTAAGATGTTAATTTTGTTTTAATTATTTGACTTGGAAAGTAAAAAATCCTGATTTGTAATAGATATTAAATCCTTCTGAGGAAAATTGAATTATATTTTAACTACAATGTCAGTAACATCAGGTTCTATTGATATGAGATGATTGAAACTCTGATTGAGGTTGATCATAATGAATAAATCGAATAAGATAACCAGTAACCTCATACTAATTAAAAGATATAAAATGCCAAAAGTTATATTGAATATTTCGCCGTTGCGGCTTCTTCAGCAATACATATTTTTTTAAACACAATCACAATCAGCAAATCACAGTAAAAGAATCGTAAGCACATGCGATGTTTGAAAGGCCACTGACATTTTTCGAGCCTGCTTCTTATGATCTAAGATGATTATCTACATATTATTTATCGATACACGTAACAGATAGGCATGACTAAATATACATTATATACATCAATAGCTTATACGGCAGATTCAGAATATACATATTATATACATATATACATACATACATATATACATATAAACATACATATATACATATATACACACATATATACACATATATACACATATATATACATATACACACATATACATACATATATATACATATACATATACATACATACATATATATATATATATATATATATATATACATATATATACACATATACACACATATATAGATATATATATACATATATATACATACATACATACATACATACATATACATACATATACATATATATATATATATATATATATATATATATATATATATATATATATATATATATATATATATATATATATATATGCATACATATATACATATATACATATACATATATATATATATATATATATATATATATATATATATATATATATATATATATATATATATATATATATATACATATACATACATACCTACATACATATACATACATACACATACATACATACATATACACATATGCACATATAAATATATATATACGTAACATATATGACAAAGTACACATTATATACATTATTTGATAGTAATCATTATCGTATAAGTTAGATACCGGACATACATATTTAAACTTATTTACAGGTCAATTTTATGTACAAAATATACATATATAACAGACATCAGACACGTAATACATGTTGTTATGTATAGACGCATGTACATAGATGTGTATGTATGTATAAGATGTGTCAGTGTACATGCGTCTATACATAACAACATGTATTACGTGTCTGATGTCTGTTATATATGTATATTTTGTGCATAAAATTGACCTGTAAATAAGTTTAAATATGTATGTCCGGTATCTAACTTATACGATAATGATTACTATCAAATAATGTATATAATGTATACTTTGTCATATATGTTACGTATATATATATTTATATGTGCATATGTGTATATGTATGTATGTATGTGTATGTATGTATATGTATGTAGGTATGTATGTATATGTATATATATATATATATATATATATATATATATATATATATATATATATATATATATATATATATATATATATATATATATGTATATGTATATATGTATATATGTATGCATATATATATATATATATATATATATATATATATATATATATATATATATATATATATATATATATATGTGTGTATATGTATGTATATGTATGTA
This sequence comes from Chirona hameri, assembly GCA_036785665.1. Lineage (NCBI taxonomy): Eukaryota > Metazoa > Arthropoda > Thecostraca > Balanomorpha > Balanidae > Chirona > Chirona hameri. The sequence goes on along the minus strand of JAXIVJ010003676.1, from coordinate 35,130 downwards.
TGTATGTATGTATATATGTGTATATATATGTATATATGTGTGTATATGTGTATATATATGTATATATATATATATATATATATATATATATATATATATATATATATATATATATGTATGTATGTATATGTATATGTATATATATGTATGTATATGTGTGTATATGTATATATATGTGTATATATGTGTATATATGTGTGTATATATGTATATATGTATGTTTATATGTATATATGTATGTATGTATATATGTATATAATATGTATATTCTGAATCTGCCGTTTAAGCTATTGATGTATATAATGTATATTTAGTCATGCCTATCTGTTACGTGTATCGATAAATAATATGTAGATAATCATCTTAGATCATAAGAAGCAGGCTCGAAAAATGTCAGTGGCCTTTCAAACATCGCATGTGCTTACGATTCTTTTACTGTGATTTGCTGATTGTGATTGTGTTTAAAAAAATATGTATTGCTGAAGAAGCCGCAACGGCGAAATATTCAATATAACTTTTGGCATTTTATATCTTTTAATTAGTATGAGGTTACTGGTTTTCTTATTCGATTTAGTCAGTAACATCAGGCGAAAAGAGAGCAAATTTCCTGAACAAATATGAAGAGAGCAAAATTCTTTGGACCCAAAAAGTCCAGAAAAATGGCCCAAATTCCAAGGCTGCTCAGGACCCCGATACTCATCATTTCCGATGTGTAACCTGTATCCACTAACTGTATCCCTCAGGGCCCCGATACTCATCATTTCCGATGTGTAACCTGTATCCACTACCTGTATCCCTCAGGGCCCCGATACTTATAATTGTCAATGTGTGACCTGTATCCACTACCTGTATCCCTCAGGGCCCCGATACTCATAATTTTCAATGTGTGACACTACCTCTACCCCTCAGGACCCTCCGTCGATCGGCGGGCTGCAAAGCGCAACCCCAGCAGCAAGCTGCCCTCCCGCCCCACCGCGGCCCCCGGTCAGGGCCGCGGCGGTCTCATCCACCGGCCGTCGATGCGTCAGGTGCCTCCACCGCCGCCGAGCGGACCGGCCCCGCCCGGCCAGCCGCGCGTCACCGCCGCCACCACGTACGCCATCCCGACGGGCCCGGCGCGGGCGGTGAGCCCCCGGGCGGCGCGGCGCACCTCCCGCCGCAGCAGACCTGCCTCCGGGCGACCCCCGCAGCCGGGGCACGCCGCGTCGCACGCCAGGGCGCCCAGAGGCGACGACAGCTATCTTAGGACGCCGGACGCCGGCGTGGCGGGGTGAGAACGCAATCAGCTCAGATTAGGATATTGCTCTGGTGATGATATGATGGTATTGATGATGATATGCTGATATTGCTGTGGCCAGTGAAATGAGGGGAGGCGTATTTATATTTTGGAATTTGGGGATCCAGGTGGGATAATGTCGTCAGATGGAGCACGGTCACCAGTGCTGAGAGTAACCTAATCGTGATGCGATTATACCGTGTCGCATGTCTACACCGTGATAAACCGGCGCTGTGGTTTCCTTGTGGCGCTGTCATATATCCCGAGTCTGACTGGGTTTCCTTGTGGCGCTGTCATATATCCCGAGTCTGACTGGATTTCCTTGTGGCGCTGTCATATATCCCGAGTCTGACTGGGTTTCCTTGTGGCGCTGTCATATATCCCGAGTCTCTGTGTCAGCCTGACTGGGTTTCCTTGTGGCGCTGTCATATATCCCGAGTCTGACTGGGTTTCCTTGTGGTGCTGTCATATGTCCCGAGTCTGACTGGGTTTCCTTGTGGCGCTGTCATATATCCCGAGTCTCTGTGTCGGCCTGACTGGGTTTCCTTGTGGTGCTGTCATATATCCCGAGTCTGACTGGGTTTCCTTGTGGCGCTGTCATATATCCCGAGTCTGACTGGGTTTCCTTGTGGCGCTGTCATATATCCCGAGTCTCTGTGTCGGCCTGACTGGGTTTCCTTGTGGTGCTGTCATATATCCCGAGTCTGACTGGGTTTCCTTGTGGCGCTGTCATATATCCCGAGTATCTGTGTCGGCCTGACTGGGTTTCCTTGTGGCGCTGTCATATATCCCGAGTCTCTGTGTCGGCCTGACTGGGTTTCCTTGTGGCGCTGTCATATATCCCGAGTCTCTGTGTCGGCCTGACTGGGTTTCCTTGTGGCGCTGTCATATATCCCGAGTCTCTTTGCCAGCCTGACTGCTCTCTGCTCTCTGTTAACCTTACCTCCGCACGTCGGTGTTGACAGTGTGAAGCGAATTGTATAGCCATAGGCGTAGGAACAGGGGGCAGCCGCCCCCCCCCCAACATTTTTGATTTTAACATTACGCCTATGGGCGTTGCATGGAAAGAATCGACGTCAGAATGCCTCCTGCTGTATAGGGGTCCTGAATAGGGGTCTAAAGCCGATGACGTCACCTCTCTTTACCAAATGGTGATGATAGTCGACTTGTTTTAAGGTTAGACTTGGAGATATTTGCGTGTGTCAAATGGTTTGGTAATTGGTTTGCTTTGTATTCAAAGCGCCATAATTGTCGCGAAATAATTGTGCCATACTTTGGCAGCGTAAAGGATTTCTGTATAGCTCTCTAGAGCTCAATATGACGTCATCAACCCAAATATTAAAACTGAACTTTTTATGAAATTGAGCAGTGCTTGGGAGAAACAATTGTCATAATCGTGTTCGGCAGCAATTACTTCATATTTTGCACCACAAGCGGCGTACATTTTACAACTTTTGGGAAGGTGGGAGTGTCCCTTTAAGTTTGTGCTTGCAGTGTTTCATGCTGTATTCCGACTCGCCAACCCCACTACGCAGGAGATACTCACCTTTTCCCACAACAATGGAGTTATCACCTGAAATCGATAGACGAGACGAAAATATGAAGTAAATTAATCACATTTTGCATATACAAATTCCTACCGAAAGATATTGGCAGTTTCCTACTGATAAGCGGTCCACGCTTATATCGGTCGGTACTCAGCAAGTAAGTACTCTATAACGATTTCAGTAAATTAGCCTCCCTACGCATTGTTATTTATCATAAAGGTATGCAATCAGGGGCGCAGCCAGACCTTCAGAAGGGGGGGGGGGGCAAGCCTCTCCCAAAAATACCCCTGGATATGAAACACTACGGATTTCGGCCACTTTATTTTGTGAGGCCCCTTTTTAAAAAAAAATCCTTTTAACTTTTGATGAGCTGGATTGGACCAGGACCCTCAGTAGGCATTGCACTGAGCGAATTACTGATTTGTATTGTTACATAGGTACAGGGACAGTACAGTTACGTAGCAGGGATGTACCACAAATCGTACATCCCTGCTACGATTAGACAGTGGAACCTTCTTCCTGAAACACTCCGTAACACTCCTTCTCGACGTGACTTCTCTCGTCAAGTCTGTCAGCGATTCGGGGCACCCGAGCCACCAGCACTTAACTCCGTAGGTACAAAAACACTAAACACACAAGACTACGTGTCGGCTTATCAACACTACACGCCCACCTCTTTCAACTCCAACTCACACCAAGTCCGTTGTGTTCTTGTGGACACACGTACGAAGACACTATCCATTACATACTCTGGTGCCCCCTATACACGAATCACAGAACGAACCTCTTCAACGCAGCGCGACGCATTGTGCGCGACTTTGATGATTTGTCACCCAAAAACAAATTAGAGCTCCTGCTCTTTGGTAGAAATATTTCACAAACACAGGGTATATACATCGCACATCACTTACAGACATTCATAGCACTTTCACAAAGACTCAACACCCACAAATAACACAACCATCGCACATTACCAGCACTTTCACCACGCTGACCTGCTGTTGCCGCCTGTGCCTGGCCACCTGATTTTCGAATGGCCGCTCGGCGGGCTGGTAGCGGGGCCTACGTGATCTGTTCCTTAGTTTTGGTAAAATTTCTGTTTCATTTGTTTCATCTGGAGAGGCGCTATGATTTAAGCTTTTGCTTTTGCGCCAATCCATTATTGTCCTGTTTGATTTGATGTCTTTTTGTTAACAAAATAAACGAACTGAACTGAACTGAACAGGAGAGAAAACATATCTTAGCTGACAACAGGTGGGGGGGTTGGCTTTTGATTGGGGGGGGGGGGCTGAAATGACGAAAAAAATGTGCCTTCATTTGTATACGTGTATTTAAAGCTTTTGCAGCCTTTTTATGCGGATTTTCATCTTATAGTAGGTAGTAGTGGTGCCAGTTTCAGAAAATATTTGTCCAATGTCCGACCGATGTCCAAGACCATGGTCAGCTGTCCGTCCGAACCTGTCCGAAAATCATTGTTTGTCCGAAATTTGTCCGAAAGCAGAAAAAGTGTTTGATATAGAAATTTCATAGTGAATTATAGTGTTTCATAACCTGTGGCACACTTTCTTTTTTTTAATAAAAAGTAACTAAGTAATTTTCGCGACAAGCCATCCTTGGGCATTGGATGTCCGAAAATGTCCAAAGAAATATGCTTACGTCTGTCCGAAAACCGAATCGGTCTTCGGACAAATTCGGAATTCCGAAAATGATTGTACCCGGTAACGATTGGCACCACTAGTAGGTAGGTACGTGTTAGTTAGCGCCGCGAAGCGGCACGCAATTTTTACGGGTTTGCCTGATAAAACTCAGAAATATAGACTTTTGGACCTTGCAGAGGATAAGAAGCTTAAAATGATATTCATTCAATTCAGCGTTACGACGAACCTAGACGGTGACTACCGTTGTGACGCCGCGAAGCTGCGTGAAATTTTAATTTTAGATCCTGGAAAACGAAATTGTAATATTGGAACCAGACTGTGAGTGGAGCCTCTTTTAGGTAACCTCTTTTCCTGGTTGCACATCTCGGTATGATGCAAAATATTGAAATGAAGGTAGTTTTTCATATACATTAGCCTCGGATAGTAAATCACGATGACCGGTGGCAGTCAGCGCTCAATAGTACATATTCTAATAATAAATGTATACATATGTACCGAACTGTAGCAAACAACTGGTAACAGTGCAAATGGTTTGAAAGCAGCAAGAGGCAGAACTACTTTTGCGCGCATAAATGGTCCCTGTGTATCTGGAGGAGCAGGGGGGGGGGGGGGGGGGGGTGGTGGCTCGGGAGATGGTCCTGGCCTGTTCCCACTATTTGCTCTTCGGTCCAGCAAATTGTGCACTGCTGGAGCAGCTTCCGGATGCTGATCGCCTCGTCTTTGCGTTCGCGTCGCCTTTTCCGGAACTCGGCAGACTAGCTTAACATGTAGCCTGCTTGAAAGTTAATATTTTATGAAGGGAGTGGGCCCTGGGGCCAGCAATTACCGCCAAGGAGAGCCTCTGCCAAACACTTAAAGGGAATGTTTCACCTTTGTATTTGTTTTGAACTGAGATATCTTTGGCCGTTATTGAGATGTCCAAAATACTAAGGTCATTTTCCCAAAAACTTAGCCGTTTTTAAGCAATTGAATTTCGCATTTTCAAAATGGGGTCTAGGCTAGTGCCGCCGATGATTGGCTGACAGCCACTTTGTCAGCCAATCCCACTTTGTCAGCCATTCAGCGGCGGTCTATTGCTCAATAATGGCATCATCCCAAATTTAAACACTTTATTTGTATAAAGTTTAGTGACTTTTCGAGAGAGAAAAAATATCACCATCGTTTTCAGCAGCACTTACTTCATATTTTGTACTACAACCAGCGTATATTTGACAACTTTCAGAAAGGTGAAACATTCCCTAATGAAATTAACTTTCCCATTTTCCAAATTTGTATAGGCACATTAATAGACAAGCACATATAATACAGCACATTACCGCTCATTATGACCGCGCCGACCACGGCTAGCAGGCGCTCCAGCTATAGCAGGCGCTCCAGGCGACGGCTAGCAGCCCCTGGGCAGGCTCGAGGGCCCCGTTCACATACTCAATGGCCCTCTTGATAAGCTCGAGAGACCCCTGAACAGACCCAATGGCCCCTCGGGAAGCCGAGAGGTCCCTGAACAGACTCGAATAGCCCCTGGGCAGGTTCGAGATGCCCCTGAACAGGATCAATGGACCATTGGGAAACTCGAGAGGCCCCTGAACAGACTCGAATGACCCCTAGGCAGGTTCAAGGGGCCCTTGAACAGACTCAATGGGTCTCTGGGCAAGCTCGAAAGACCCCTGGGCAGGCTCGAGACGCTCCTGGACAGACTCAATGGACCCCTGTGCAAGCTCGAGAGGCCCCTGGACAGGCTCTAATGACCCCTGGGCAGGTTCGAGAGGCACCTGATCAGACTCGATGGGCCCCTGGGAAGACTTTAATGGGCCCTGGGCAGGTTCGAGAGGCCCCTAACAGTCTCTAATGGCCCCTGGGCAGGTTCGAGAGGCCCCTGGACATACTCAATGGGCCCCTGGACATAGTTGAGAGGCCACTGGGCAGGTTTTGTGGGCCCTGGGTGGGTTCAATTGGCCCCTGGACAAGTGGACATGCTCTAGAGGCCCTGGACAGTTTTTTGGGGCCCCTGAGTGGGCTCAATGGGCTCCTGGGTATGCTCTAAAGGTCCCTGGACATGTTCTTGCGCCCTTAAGTGGGCTAAATGGGCCCCTGGACATGCTCGAGAGGCCCCTGGACAGTTTTGTGTGCCCTTTGGTGGGCTAAATGGCCCCTGGACATGCCCAAGAGGCCCCCTGGGCTGGCTTCGAAAGCCCTTCAGTGTCTCTGAGAGCCCTTGACATGCACCAGAGTGACCCTTGCCTGGTTTGAGGGCTCCTCTGTGGCTTTTTGAAAGCCATTTAGCTAATGCAAATGGTATCTGGACCAATCTCGGTGGGGGCCCCCTGTGACCCGTAAGGTGGGGCAATTGCCCCCTTGCCCCCCCCCCCTCCCCTGGCTGCGCCCCCTGTATGCAATATATGTCCTGCATTCTATCTTTTGCGAATATGTGCCAAAATTGTTATGAACAATCAACAATCATTTTAAAAAAAGTGCATTGAAATCGGCAGTTTAGCTTGGCACTGGCCGGCCAAGATAAACTACAGCGACCTATTTAGTGTCGGCGATTTGTTTACAAGTGCCCATTCAACAACGTTGAACAGATTGATGCAAAAGCGCTACTCTCCACTATGTTGCGCTTTCCAATAGTGGAGGGAAAATACCGATAATTAATTTTCCCAAACTTACAACTTTGAATTAGGGAATCATTTTATTTAATTCTTAAATTTAGATCACAGCATTTGAATACCATAACGGTAGCCAAATAAGTTGTTGCTAACAAAATCAAAAGGCGATTATCTGCCTTTAACGTGCCTGCATGTGCCATGTCTGTATCGACAGAGTGAAGCGCGCCAGTGTGGGCCAGTCTGAGATCAAACCAGTGCCAGGCGGGGGACGACCGAAGCCCGCCCCCAAGCCACGGCAGCCAAAGTACCCACAGTGCAAGGCGCTCTACAGGTGAGTCGATTTTTCACTGCGCTTAAGTCGAGAGAAACTCCAGGCATGATTGTTAAACGGTGGTCATATTCACTGATTGTTTTAGCCTTGCAACAGATACGTTATTCTTTTCACATATACTTTATTTAAGTGTTTTTAAGTGTATGTGCTTTGCTGCCTTGTTAGGTGAATCATTGAAGCACGCTCTTGATATTTGGGTTGCTTTTGCGTAATGAGTGTTTAGGCCTTAAAAAGGGAATAGTCTACCTTGGATCTGGTATAAACCAATCTGGTATAAACTAGCCATCTGGTTTAAAGGGAATAGTCCACCGTAACATGTGGTTTTTGAACTGAGATTGCAGAATTGTAGCTTATATATAGAAATCATATGATCCACGGTTCGTTTATCCCGAAACTCTACCTCAACGGCTCTAGAGCAGATTTTCGAACGGCCCGCCATAGCTTATACCAGACGGCTAGTTTATACCAGATTGGTTTATAACAGACCAAGGTGGAGTATTCCATACCAGATGCCTAGTTTATACCAGATCCAAGGTCGTCTATTCACTGTGCAAAATGTAATCATACATATAATGATGACGGCTGTTGTTCCAGGTATGAGGCGCAGGATGTCGACGAGCTGAGTTTTGAAGAGGGCGACATTCTAGAGCTTGTGTTAACAGGTGAGTATTCGCCTGCTGTCGATGAGTTGACAGTTATCGAGGAGATTTTCAAAAGCATGTATTTTATTCCAAAGTCTGAAACTGCTCCACAAAGAAAAACCGCGTTTCACATCTCTTATCCTGAGCGCTAGTGCATATCTGGCGTTTTCACAGCGCTGGGAGCATTCGTCAAACGTGGCTACTCTCCACTAACTGGCATGTCTCTGCCCACAGACGACTCCGGCTGGTGGAGGGGCATCCTCAACGGCAAGACGGCGCTCTTCCCCGGAAACTACGTGGAAAAGATATGAGCGAGCCGCGCCCTCCGCTGCCAGCACCGCCTGTGAGCTGCCGAAGCTCTGCTGTCAGCGCCATCTGTGAGCTGCCGAAGCTCTGCTGTCAGCGCCATCTGTGAGCTGCCGAAGCTTGCTGTCAGCGCCATCTGCGAGCTGCTGAAGCTCTCTTGCCGGCGCCTCCAACTCGCGGTATTAACAGCTGGTGAAGCGAACATGAAACAAATGACCAGAACTTGCCGAGCGGTCACGAAATGTTCAAGTTCATCCTGCGAAAAACAACCAGTTGGGCGTTCTCACAGTATGATATATCACAGCTATGGTATATCACAGCTGGTGATGATGTGCGTTCTCACTCTTGATTTACCGTAATCGTGCATGTCTCCGCTACGCTGTGGCTCGCCGGCCCCAGTGCAGAAGAGGAGGCGCCTGAGACAGGTCACCTGCCACCAGCACCGCACCGTGCCCTCACCGTCTGTGATAGTCGTGTTTGAAGTGGTGAGGCGTAACCTTGTGACTCGAAGTGACCCGAGGTGACATATGACCTTGGCTCCGCCCGTCTCCGCCGCGAGCCGCACGTGACGTCATGACGCGTCACGAGGTTACGACGTCAGGGTCACGTGAGGTGACGTTAGCGTGGAGTGTAAGAGGGATGTTACGTATTAGACTATAGGTGATAGTGAGAGCTGTTTGTCAGTTCGTGAAGTGTCTGTTAACCCAAGGCGATCCCGCCGGATATAATGTATACGTATGATTATGTAATCGTTATGCCCTGTACACGTGCGCTGTATACCTCTGACCCTCCTGTGAGTTCAGTGGCGTTCACTGCCGCTCCGAATTCGGCGCCGCTAGTCCAGCGCTGAGTTGAGCAGACTTCGGCCCTTGTGCGCGTGCTGCCATCTGTTGGCGGAAGATCGAACTAGTCTACTGTGGACGGCGTATTCCGCCGCCTTTGAATGGCGGTGGCACGTCCCTCCTAATCACGCTCACATCCCGTGCACGCACCAATAAGACAGGGAGGAAACGGAAACGCCTGTATTGGTTTTGGCGCGAACACACGGGAGAATGGCGGGAGGCCGCCGTTTGTACGTCATGTTTTGAAACCCAGCATGTCGAGAGGGGCGCCTGTTTTGTTTTACTCATGCCAGCGGGCGCCAGAGACCGGGCACTGAACATTGTCTCGTGTTTTGCATCTGCGGCAGGGTGGACGCGGGCGTGGGCGCAGCCCCCACAGGTGCAAAACACGAGACCATCACCCTGTGGTAAGACAGACGCACCGTCGACAGAACGCAGACCGCCACCAGGAGTAGCACGCAGCCTACCGCACATTGTCGCAACACGACGCACCAGACACAACACTAGTCCACTGGCCGGGGATGCCACCACCAAGATTCGACACAGCGGCTCGACAGAAATACCAGAGTCCGGCACCCCGGTCATACCCGGGCCGAGAGACTCGAACGCGACTCACTCAGACTCCGAGACTTGGTACAAGGAGACTCGGCAGGCGGCACCCACTTCGGGCCACTCGACATGACCGCAGCAGTCAACGCGGGCGCAGTTTGCGCCGGTGCACAACACGAGATCAGAGAGTACGACGCGTGATTGGTTCGCGGAGTGATTAAGGACGGCGGCGCGGGCGCGGGCGGCGAGAGATGGCGGCCAACAGCCCCAGACAGCGAGACAGACTCGCAGCGAGCGGAGCACAGGCCACCAGAGCCGTCCGGGTCACTCGCCGTCACACGCAGATTTCATGAAAGCTGTGTGACCTACACGACGTTGAAGGATGAACGGACATGATTGATTAGCACAGATACGCAAGTACTTCCCGTCCCACAGCGGGCCATAGTCGTCTGAGCTCAAACTGCTTTGCTCGAGATGTCAGAACAAACACATGCACAACACGATCCAGCTGGCGAGAAATGACAGTGTCCTTGATCACTTGGTCCACGCGACCTATGGAACGTGACGTCAGTCACCGCGACACGGCGTTCTTGAACTTATAGCAAACCTCTTTCAAAGTCCTTCCCATCTCCGCTGGAACATAACCAAACCTCTTTCAAAGTACTTCCCATCTCCGTTTGAAGATCCACCAAACCTTCCAAGTCCGCCTCATCTCCGTTTGAAGATCCACCAAACCTCCTTCCAAGTCCGTCTCATCTCCGCTCAGAGACCACCAGTTAACCTTGTTCAGCCCAGAGAGCAGCGGAGGAGTCTCGTCTCCCCCCAGAGAGCAGCGGAGGAGTCTCGTCTCCCCCCAGAGAGCAGCGGAGGAGTCTCGTCTCCCCCCCCAGAGAGCAGCGGAGGAGTCTCGTCTCCCCCAGAGAGCAGCGGAGGAGTCTCGTCTCCCCCCAGAGAGCAGCGGAGGAGTCTCGTCTCCCCCCAGAGAGCAGCGGAGGAGTCTCGTCTCCCCCCGGAGAGCAGCGGAGGAGTCTCGTCTCCCCCCAGAGAGCAGCGGAGGAGTCTCGTCTCCCCCCAGAGAGCAGCGGAGGAGTCTCGTCTCCCCCCAGAGAGCAGCGGAGGAGTCTCGTCTCCCCCCAGAGAGCAGCGGAGGAGTCTCGCCCCCCCCCCCCCCCCCCCCGAGAGCAGCGGAGGAGTCTCGTCTCCCCCCAGAGAGCAGCGGAGGAGTCTCGTCTCCCCCCAGAGAGCAGCGGAGGAGTCTCGTCTCCCCCCAGAGAGCAGCGGAGGAGTCTCGTCTCCCCCCCCCCCCAGAGAGCAGCGGAGGAGTCTCGTCTCCCCCCAGAGAGCAGCGGAGGAGTCTCGTCTCCCCCCAGAGACCCGGAGCGGTCCTGACCACACCTGCCGACACGGAGCGGTCCTGACCACACCTGCCGACCCGGAGCGGTCCTGACCACACCTGCCGGCCCGGAGCGGTCCTGACCACACCTGCCGACACGGAGCGGTCCCGACCACACCTGCCGACACGGAGCGGTCCCGACCACACCCGTCCCGCTCTTCCCAGCTGCGCCCTGCTCGTCTCCGACATGGCCGCCGCCTCAGAGGCGTCCTTCATAGGCGCGGGAGATACCGAGCGCGTCCTTCATCAGGTAGTCTCTCAGGTGCCACAGAGTCTTCACCATGCTGGAACTGTCGGCCAGGCCGTCCGCCAGCCAGTGTGTGGGCAGACGGGCGGCGTCCGGTACAGGGGTGGTCTCCGGCGTAGCCAGCAGCTGTCGCTCCCAGCCGCCCTGCTGCTGGGTGGGACGCTCCGGCTGCAGCGTCTCGATGTACCTGCCGAACAGTCCGCCTGGTGTCAGGGTGATGGACGGGCTGAGGCTGTCGTGTACGGTAACATGCCTAGTTTGAGGCTGATACGCATGAAAGAGCGCACAGTTTGAGGCTGTCTGGCACATAATGACATAGTTTGGGGCTGTCCATAATATCCATAATAAATGCATTTCCATAATAATTTGCGATTTCGGACGCCTCGACTGCGATAATTATAAGGCGTCCATGACAACAAGAAACAAGTGGTTAAACACGAGCCAGTCATCAAGCAACCTGCACATATCGCCCATCAACCTGCACACAACCTGCACACATCGCCCATCAACCTGCACACAACCTGCACACATCGCCCATCAACCTGCACACAACCTGCACATATCGCCCATCAACCTGCACACAACCTGCACACATCGCCCATCAACCTGCACACAACCTGCACACATCGCCCATCAACCTGCACACAACCTGCACACATCGCCCATCAACCTGCACACAACCTGCACACATCGCCCATCAACCTGCACACAACCTGCACACATCGCCCATCAACCTGCACACAACCTGCACATATCGCCCATCAACCTGCACACAACCTGCACACATCGCCCATCAACCTGCACACAACCTGCACACATCGCCCATCAACCTGCACACAACCTGCACACATCGCCCATCAACCTGCACACAACCTGCACATATCGCCCATCAACCTGCACACAACCTGCACATATCGCTCATCAACCTGCACACATCGTCCATCACCCTGCACACAACCTGCACACATCGCCCATCAACCTGCACACATCGCCCATCAACCTGCACACATCGCCCACCAACCAGCACACAACATGCACACATCGCCCATCAACCTGCACACATCGCCCATCAACCTGCACACATCGCCCATCAACCTGCACACATCGCCCATCAACCTGCACACAACCTGCACACATCGCCCATCAACCAGCACACAACCTGCACACATCGCCCATCAACCAGCACACAACCTGCACACATCGCCCATCAACCAGCACACAACCTGCACACATCGCCCATCAACCAGCACACAACCTGCACACATCGCCCATCAACCTGCACACAACCTGCACACATCGCCCATCAACCAGCACACAACCTGCACACATCGCCCATCAACCAGCACACAACCTGCACACATCGCCCATCAACCAGCACACAACCTGCACACATCGCCCATCAACCTGCACACAACCTGCACACATCGCCCATCAACCTGCACACAACCTGCACACATCGCCCATCAACCTGCACACAACCTGCACACATCGCCCATCACCCAGCACACAACCTGCACACATCGCCCATCAACCTGCACACATCGCCCATCAACCTGCACACATCGCCCATCAACCTGCACACAACCTGCACACATCGCCCATCAACCTGCACACAACCTGCACACATCGCCCATCACCCAGCACACAACCTGCACACATCGCCCATCAACCTGCACACATCGCCCATCAACCTGCACACATCGCCCATCAACCAGCACACAACCTGCACACATCGCCCATCAACCAGCACACAACCTGCACACATCGCCCATCAACCAGCAATCGGCAATCAGCAGGTCAATCAAACTATTTCAAAACAGAGAACAAGACGACGGTCAAACAGTTTGAAACTGTCATGCTAAGTAAATGCACAGTTTGCACAGTTTGAGGCTGTCACAATCAGCAAGAGTCAAGACGCACAGTTTGAGCCTGTCGCATACAGTAATGACTCAGTACGGTGCTGGCTATTAGCCCCGTGAACAGGACATTGCCGCTCCCTGGCCCGTACCTGATGTAGGCCTCGGAGTGTAGCAGCCGCTGCGGCCGGGCCGGCACGGCAACGAAGCGCGGCTCCGGTGCTCCGGTGCTGCTCGTCGGAGTAGAGACGCCCGAGCCGGGGCCGTGCTGCCGGGCCGCGCCAGCCTGGCCGCCCGCCGCGCCGCCCCCGGCCGCGCCCGACCGGCGCGCCACGAAGTTCCTAGTGATAGAGGCCGACATGCGGTCAGTCGGCTGTTGGGATAGGGACACAGACTGCCGGGACTGAACACAAGGCCGCTGGGGCGGGGACACATGGCTGCACGGCGATTGTAGTTACTGTGGCGGGTGTAGTCACGTGATAGATTCTGAGTAAACCGAGACTCTGGTCGCCAGTGCAACATCCATGGAAATCGCAGTTGTGAGGAGTCTGGCGGTAACAGCAGTTTTGAGGTGAAGCGATCCAGTGAATCCTCACCACACAGGCCCTGTCACCCACGTGACTCAGAAGGCGCTCCCCGCTCCAATACTAATCCCACCCAGGAACTCCAGCAGGTTTCAAACAGTCTCACTGACCTGCCGCGCTCGTGGTACTTCCCTCCCCGCCCCGACCCTGACTGGCCTGCCGCGCTCGTGGTACTTCCCTCCCCGCCCCGACCCTCACTGACCTGCCGCGCTCGTGGTACTTCCCTCTCCCCGCCCCGACCCTGACTGACCTGCCGCGCTCGTGGTACTTCCCTCCCCGCCCGACCCTGACTGACCTGCCGCGCTCGTGGTACTTCCCTCTCCCCGCCCCGACCCTCACTGACCTGCCGCGCTCGTGGTACTTCCCTCCCCGCCCGACCCTGACTGACCTGCCGCGCTCGTGGTACTTCCCTCTCCCCGCCCCGACCCTCACTGACCTGCCGCGCTCGTGGTACTTCCCTCCCCGCCCGACCCTGACTGACCTGCCGCGCTCGTGGTACTTCCCTCTCCCCGCCCCGACCCCGACTGACCTGCCGCGCTCGTGGTACTTCCCTCCCCGCCCCTGACTGACCTGCCGCGCTCGTGGTACTTCCCTCCCCGCCCCGACCCTGACTGACCTGCCGCGCTCGTGGTACTTCCCTCTCCCCGCCCCGACCCTCACTGACCTGCCGCGCTCGTGGTACTTCCCTCCCCGCCCCGACCCTCACTGACCTGCCGCGCTCGTGGTACTTCCCTCCCCGCCCGACCCCGACTGACCTGCCGCGCTCGTGGTACTTCCCTCCCCGCCCGACCCCGACTGACCTGCCGCGCTCGTGTGCCGCCACCACCCTGCCGTTGTTCTTCTGGATGTGCACCTCCTTGACGTGTCGCATCAGCCGGCCGGCGTTCGGGAACGGCACGGCGCCCTTCTTAATGCGGTTACAGCCACGCCACTGGCACTGGTACTCGTCTGTAGAGCGGGGGGGAGTTATAGGACAGGACAGACGGACAGACACTGACGCAGATACATACCGCCGCGCCACTGGCACTGGTACTCGTCTGTAGAGGGGGGGGGGAGTTATAGGACAGGACAGACGGACAGACACTGACGCAGATACATACAGCCGCGCCACTGGCACTGGTACTCGTCTGTAGAGCGGGGGGGAGTTATAGGACAGGACAGACGGACAGACACTGACGCAGATACATACCGCCGCGCCACTGGCACTGGTACTCGTCTGTAGAGCGGGGGGGGGAGTTATAGGACAGGACAGACGGACAGACACTGACGCAGATACATACCGCCGCGCCACTGGCACTGGTACTCGTCTGTAGAGCGGGGGGGGGAGTTATAGGACAGGACAGACGGACAGACACTGACGCATATACATACCGCCGCGCCACTGGCACTGGTACTCGTCTGTAGAGCGGGGGGGAGTTATAGGACAGGACAGACGGACAGACACTGACGCAGATACATACCGCCGCGCCACTGGCACTGGTACTCGTCTGTAGAGCGGGGGGGGGGGAGTTATAGGACAGGACAGACGGACAGACACTGACGCAGATACATACCGCCGCGCCACTGGCACTGGTACTCGTCTGTAGAGCGGGGGGTGGGAGTTATAGGACAGGACAGACGGACAGACACTGACGCAGATACATACCGCCGCGCCACTGGCAATGGTACTCGTCTGTAGAGCGGGGGGGGGGAGTTATAGGACAGGACACAGACACTGACGCAGATACATACCGCCGCGCCACTGGCACTGGTACTCGTCTGTAGAGCGGGGGGGGGGAGTTATAGGACAGGACAGACGGACAGACACTGACGCAGATACATACCGCCGCGCCACTGGCACTGGTACTCGTCTGTAGAGCGGGGGGGGGGGGGAGTTATAGGACAGGACAGACGGACAGACACTGACGCAGATACATACCGCCGCGCCACTAGCACTGGTACTCGTCTGTAGAGCGGGGGGGGAGTTATAGGACAGGACAGACGGACAGACACTGACGCAGATACATACCGCCGCGCCACTGGCACTGGTACTCGTCTGTAAAGCGGGGGGGGGGGGGAGTTATAGGACAGGACAGACGGACAGACACTGACGCAGATACATACCGCCGCGCCACTGGCACTGGTACTCGTCTGTAGAGCGGGGGGGAGTTATAGGACAGGACAGACGGACAGACACTGACGCAGATACATACCGCCGCGCCACTGGCACTGGTACTCGTCTGTAAAGCGGGGGGGGGGAGTTATAGGACAGGACAGACGGACAGACACTGACGCAGATACATACCGCCGCGCCACTGGCACTGGTACTCGTCTGTAGAGCGGGGGGGGGGGGGTTATAGGACAGGACAGACGGACAGACACTGACGCAGATACATACCGCCGCGCCACTGGTACTCGTCTGTAGAGCGGGGGGGGGAGTTATAGGACAGGACAGACGGACAGACACTGACGCAGATACATACCGCCGCGCCACTGGCACTGGCACTCGTCTGTAGAGCGGGGGGGAGTTATAGGACAGGACAGACGGACAGACACTGACGCAGATACATACCGCCGCGCCACTGGCACTGGTACTCGTCTGTAGAGCGGGGGGGGGGGGTTATAGGACAGGACAGACGGACAGACACTGACGCAGATACATACCGCCGCGCCACTGGCACTGGTACTCGTCTGTAGAGCGGGGGGAGTTATAGGACAGGACAGACGGACAGACACTGACGCAGATACATACCGCCGCGCCACTGGCACTGGTACTCGTCTGTAGAGCGGGGGGGGGGAGTTATAGGACAGGACAGACGGACAGACACTGACGCAGATACATACCGCCGCGCCACTGGCACTGGTACTCGTCTGTAGAGCGGGGGAGCTATAGGACAGGACAGACGAACAGACACTGACGCAGATACATACCGCCGCGCCACTGGCACTGGTACTCGTCTGTAGAGCGGGGGGAGCTATAGGACAGGACAGACGGACAGACACTGACGCAGATACATACCGCCGCGCCACTGGCACTGGTACTCGTCTGTAGAGCGGGGGGGGGGAGTTATAGGACAGAACAGACGGACAGACACTGACGCAGATACATACCGCCGCGCCACTGGCACCGGTACTCGTCTGTAGAGCCGGGGGGGGGGGGGGGAGTTATAGGACATGACAGACGGACAGACACTGACGCAGATACATACCGCCGCGCCACTGGCACTGGTACTCGTCTGTAGAGCGGGGGGGGGGGAGTTATAAGACAGAACAGACGGACAGACACTGACGCAGATACATACCGCCGCGCCACTGGCACTGGTACTCGTCTGTAGAGCGGGGGGGGGGGGGAGTTATAGGACAGGACAGACGGACAGACACTGACGCAGATACATACCGCCGCGCCACTGGCACTGGTACTCGTCTGTAGAGCGGGGGGGGAGTTATAGGACAGAACAGACGGACAGACACTGACGCAGATACATACCGCCGCGCCACTGGCACTGGTACTCGTCTGTAGAGCGGGGGGGGGGGGGGTTATAGGACAGGACAGACGGACAGACACTGACGCAGATACATACCGCCGCGCCACTGGCACTGGTACTCGTCTGTAGAGCGGGGGGGGGGGGTTATAGGACAGGACAGACGGACAGACACTGACGCAGATACATACCGCCGCGCCACTGGCACTGGTACTCGTCTGTAGAGCGGGGGGGGGGGGGTATAGGACAGGTCAGACGCACAGACACTCACGCAGATACATACCGCCGCGCCACTGGTACTGGTACTCGTCTGTAGAGCGGGGGGGAGTTATAGGACAGGACAGACGGACAGACACTGACGCAGATACATACCGCCGCGCCACTGGCACTGGTACTCGTCTGTAGAGCGGGGGGGGGGAGTTATAGGACAGGACAGACGGACAGACACTGACGCAGATACATACCGCCGCGCCACTGGCACTGGTACTCGTCTGTAGAGCGGGGGGGGGGGGGTTATAGGACAGGACAGACGGACAGACACTGACGCAGATACATACCGCCGCGCCACTGGCACTGGTACTCGTCTGTAGAGCGGGGGGGAGTTATAGGACAGGACAGACGGACAGACACTGACGCAGATACATACCGCCGCGCCACTGGCACTGGTACTCGTCTGTAAAGCGGGGGGCGGGGGTTATAGGACAGGACAGACGGACAGACACTGACGCAGATACATACCGCCGCGCCACTGGCACTGGTACTCGTCTGTAAAGCGGGGGGGGGGAGTTATAGGACAGGACAGACGGACAGACACTCACGCAGATACATACCGCCGCGCCACTGGCACTGGTACTCGTCTGTAGAGCGGGGGGGGGAGTTATAGGACAGAACAGACGGGCAGACACTGACGCAGATACATACCGCCGCGCCACTGGCACTGGTACTCGTCTGTAAGGGATTGGCCACCAATTACAGGACAGAAGGACAGATACTGAGACATAGACGACAAGACACGAACACTGACACC
This sequence comes from Chirona hameri, assembly GCA_036785665.1. NCBI lineage: Eukaryota > Metazoa > Arthropoda > Thecostraca > Balanomorpha > Balanidae > Chirona > Chirona hameri. The sequence continues at coordinate 16,809 of JAXIVJ010003676.1, read as the reverse complement.
GACACTAACATAGACACTGACACTAACTGACACTAACATAGACACTGCCACTAGCATAGACACTGACACTAACATAGACACTGACACTAACATAAGACACTGACACTGGCACTAACATAGACACTGACACTGACACTAACATATACACTGACACTGACACTAACATATACACTGACACTGACACTGACACTGACACTGACACTGACACCGACACCGACACCGACACCGACACCGACACCGACACTGACACTGACACTGACACTGACACTGACACTGACACTGACACTAACATAGCCACTGACACTGACACTAACATAGACACTGACACTGATACTGACACTAACACAGACACATACACTGGCACTGACACTAACATAGACACTGACACTGACATTAACATAGCCACTGACACTGACACTAACATAGACACTGACACTGACACTGACACTGACACTGACACCGACATAGACACTGACACTGACACTAACATAGCCACTGACACTGACACTAACATAGACACTGACACTGACATTGACACTAACATAGACACTGACACTGACACCGACACCGACACCGACACCGACATAGACATAGACATAGACACTGACACTGACACTAACATAGCCACTGACACTGACACTAACATAGACACTGACACTGACACTGACACTAACACAGACACAGACACATACACTGACACTGACACTAACATAGACACTGACACTAACATAGACGCTGACACTGACACTGACACTAACACAGACACTGACACTGACACTAACATAGACGCTGACACTGACACCGACACTAACACAGACACTGACACGGACACTGACAGTAACACAGACACTGACACTGACACTACATAGACGCTGACACTGACACACACATAGGCACTAACACATGCACTCAGACGCTAAAGATGTATTATAAATAATTGATAACAGCGCAAATGAATGTCTAAATAAATATAATGTTATTCCGGCTACTCCCATTTTGTCCATGCTTCCATGTTCTCCCACATCATTTTCCCGCCCTTCCCTTCCCTTTCTCCATTCTCATCCCACTACCACCCGCCCTGCCACTATCAACCCCCCCCCCTGGACCCTCCCTCACCATCACCCCCCTGGACCCTCCCTTACCACCCGGCCTGAACCCTCCCTCACCATCACCACCCGGCTTGGACGGCCTGGACTCTCCCTCACCATCACCGCCCCTGGACTCTCCCTCACCATCACCACCCGGCCTGGACCCTCCCTCACCATCACCACCCGGTCTGGACCCTCCCTCACCATCACCACCCGGCCTGGACCCTCCCTCACCATCACCACCCGGCCTGGACCCTCCCTCACCATCACCACCCAGCCTGGACCCTCCCTCACCATCACTACCCGGCCTGGACCCTCCCTCACCATCACCACCCGGCCTGGACCCTCCCTCACCATCACCACCCGGCCTGGACCCTCCCTCACCATCACCACCCGGCCTGGACCCTCCCTCACCATCACCACCCGGCCTGGACCCTCCCTCACCATCACCACCCCTGGACCCTCCCTCACCATCACCACCCGGCCTGGACCCTTCGTCACCATCACCAACCGGCCTGGACCCTCCCTCACCATCACTGGACCCTCCCTCACCATCACCACCCGGCCTGGACCCTCCCTCACCATCACCACCCCTGGACCCTCCCTCACCATCACCACCCGGCCTGGACCTTCCCTCACCATCACCACCCCTGGACCCTCCCTCACCATCACCACCCGGCCTGGTCCCTCCCTCACCATCACCACCCAGCCTGGACCCTCCCTCACCATCACCATCCCTGGACCCTCCCTCACCATCACCACCCCTGGACCCTCCCTCACCATCACCACCCAGCCTGGACCCTCCCTCACCATCACCATCCCTGGACCCTCCCTCACCATCACCACCCGGCCTGGACCCTCCCTCACCATCACCACCCAGCCTGGACCCTCCCTCACCATCACCATCCCTGGACCCTCCCTCACCATCACCACCCGGCCTGGACCCTCCCTCACCATCACCACCCCTGGACCCTCCCTCACCATCACCACCCAGCCTGGACCCTCCCTCACCATCACTGGACCCTCCCTCACCATCACCACCCGGCCTGGACCCTCCCTCACCATCACCACCCCTGGACCCTCCCTCACCATCACCACCCAGCCTGGACCCTCCCTCACCATCACCACCCGGCCTGGACCCTCCCTCACCATCACCACCCGGCCTGGACCCTCCCTCACCATCACCACCCCTGGACCCTCCCTCACCATCACCACCCAGCCTGGACCCTCCCTCACCATCACCACCCGGCCTGGACCCTCCCTCACCATCACCACCCCTGGACCCTCCCTCACCATCACCACCCAGCCTGGACCCTCCCTCACCATCACCACCCGGCCTGGACCCTCCCTCACCATCACCACCCGGCCTGGACCCTCCCTCACCATCACCGCCCCTTCTCACCAACAGTCGCCGCGTACGCGGGCACATGTCCGCCCTGATCTGCGTTGCAGTGGTCGATCAGCTCGGGCATATCCTCGAACTGATAGTCACAGCCGAGCCAGCAGCAGTCGTACACGACATCGGGGCCGACCAGGCTGGCTCCCATGACGGCGCGGCTCGGGGTGTCCGCCGTCTCCAGCCGCAGGCTGGCCACCGAGTCGGTGTTCATGCGAGCGGCGCGCTCCTCGTAGGAGGCCTTGTCGACGGAGGAGAGGTTCTTCCACTGCGGCGGCACAGGCCCAGTGGGGGGGGGGGGGGGTCAGATGGTGGTGGGGGCGGGGGGCGGGGGGAGGAGGGAGGATGGAGGGATAAACGAGTAACGGGGAAGGTCAATACATATAAGAGAAATAGGGGAGTCTGTTGTGGGTGGTGGAGCACTCAATGGTAGGTCTATCTATCGATAGGTCGTTGATACGGTTCAACGGAATATATACAAAAACGAGCAAAGCCAACTAAGTAATTTTCCAACTCCCAAATGTGGGCTGGTTGAAAAATTGTCATTGACAGAAATCACTATCAAACCGGTTACACAAGCAAAACGCTAGCGATCTGGGAACATTTCAAAGCGTCAATCACAAAACAGCATTCGCAGCGGGTGGCGGCAACGTCATATTCGCCACATAAGCTGCACTGAATGATTGGCAGGCTATAGTCGCATTGGCAAATATATTATTGACACAAAACAACACCAATATCAACATGCGTCAACGAACGTTTACACATACACTCAGCACATGCCACCAACATTAGTAGTAAATAAAGTGATCTCATCGCACAATATCATTGCACAAAACAAAACAAAATAGAAAAGCAACAAAACTGGGCAAAACAAGCATGGTACTCTGTGGTCTGCGACATGTGCAAAACCATTACCAGGCAAACTAGAGGCAGCAACTGGCCAGAATTCATTCGTCTTACCATCTTTTCTGTGTCCAGATTCGCCTATCAATTGTCACAACAGCTTTATCAGCCACTTCCACATTGGATTGCCCAGTTTTGAGCAAACTAAATGCACATCAAAATTGTACTGTTGAGCCTGTGCCCACACTACCCTCACATTTACAGAGTAGCAAATATCATGACGGTATCAGTTACACTAAGTTGGTTTATATTACCACAATCGAGGTTTATATTAAGACAATCAAGAGATACGAACAACGACACTCAATTCCATTAAAACCACTACCAAACTTATTAATATTAAAACGCCCTCAACTCACCTCACCCAAACATATACACACCTTCTACTGAAAACCCTCCGACACTCACATAAGGTATTCTCACAACCAAATAAGCATACCGATCCCGTCGCCAATAATACCGGCGTAACTACGACTGTTCCACCCCAGCCACGGAGCCTGGCGATGGAGGTGCCAGCCACGGGTCGGCAACACCAATGATTCAGTCCTCCTCGCAGTCTTACCTCGGTTCCCACCATTCGGCTGATGTCGCCAAAGTTCGCCGTCGGATTGTTGGAGGTGATCTTCTTCCTGATGTCGCCCGAGTACAGGATGTACCCGGTCAGGATCTTCAGTCGTTTGCCGCTCTGTAGAAGGCGGGATGGGTCAGGGTAGTGTAGGTACAGGGACCGCAGTTGCTATGGTACAGACTAAGGTCCGGCTTATTTTCTCCTCTAGCGTATGTTTGACGGCGAATTAAGAAACGACCGTATATGCATCCAAACCGCATTACTGAGAGCTTCAAATATATTGACGTATTAGCTCACCTTATCCATTGGCTGCTTTCAAACAAAATCCGTTTTTAGCGCTTTGCGGTGGTAAAAAAAGGATTTTTGCTTGAAAGCAGCCAATGGATAAGGTGAGCCAATGCGTCAATATATCAATTTCAAGCTCTCAGTAATGCGGTTTGAAGCCATATAAGGTCGTTTTTTAATTCGCCATCAAACATAAGTTAGAGGAGAAAGAAGCAGGACCTTAGTGTGTACCATAGCAACTGCAGGGGGGGGGGGGGTACGTACAACTGTACAGCGTAGCACCAGGCATGGTGCAGATCAGAGGCCTGTTCAGGAACCCTGCGGTTGGCTGCGGTTCGGCGGTCGGCAGTGGTCAGCAGTCGGTGGGGTAACTCAAAGTGAGGATGGGCGAAAGATATGACGTACACGGCTGCGGTTCGGCGGTCAGCAGTGGTCGGCAGCAGGGGGGTAACTCAAAGTGAGGATGGGCGAAAGGTATGACGTACACGGCTGCGGTTCGGCGGTCAGCAGTGGTCGGCAGCAGGGGGGTAACTCAAAGTGAGGATGGGCGAAAGGTATGACGTACACGGCTGCGGTTCCGGCGGTCAGCAGTGGTCGGCAGCAGGGGGGTAACTCAAAGTGAGGATGGGCGAAAGGTATGACGTACACGGCTGCGGTTCGGCGGTCAGCAGTGGTCGGCAGCAGGGGGGTAACTCAAAGTGAGGATGGGCGAAAGGTATGACGTACACGGCTGCGGTTCCGGCGGTTGGCACGGAGCAACCGTGGGATGAAATGCTCCAGTGTTCAAGAGACGCCTGCTTGTGATGACGCATGAGGAAAGGGGCGGGGCTAGAGCCTGCTGGAAACCGACGAACCACATGTGGTCGTGAACAGGCCTCAGGTCAGTCTATGATCATTGGTCAGACACCGGGCGTGACAAACACCATATGAGCAGACGACAGACGACAGACGACAGACGGCAGACGGCAGACAGTTCCCTTCGCGCTGTGCCCGCGGTCGGCTGCGGCGCCGGGAGCTCCGCTCCCTCCCACCCACACCGCGCTGTGCCTCGTCCCGCGAGCGTGTTGCGTGACCGAGTGTGTGCTGGGTGCGTGTGTTGAGTGACTGTGCACCTGATGCTACCATCGACGACTGAGCCGCCCCAAGCTAGCACCAGACCGACGACCCAGAATGCACCGGGACATCGCCCGTCACTTGGTGCATCTGACACTGACTGACCTGTTGGTGTCGGCTGCTGGACCTGCACCCCTGCCGACCTGCACTCGACAAGCACCGTCACCACCTGTACTGTGTCAACGCGACTACGACCGTCGGACCTGTCGCCACATCACCCGGTCCCCGTTCCTGCCGGCGCCTGAGCCCGACCGCAGTGACCTTGACCTTGACCGGTCCCCGGGCGGTGGCGTGACCCGGCGCGGCAGGCGCGGCGCCAGCGCCAGGCGCCGGGGGTGCAGAGGAGGCCGGGCGTGGCGGCGCTCCACTCCTGGCGGTCGTCAACTGAGTCTTCTGGCGGGGCTGATTAACATCCAGTCTCTGCTGCCCAAGATAGCGTCCCTGCAGCACGACCACCTGCATCGACTTCAGTACGACATCTGCGTCATCACCGAGACCTGGCTTCGATCCGCCACTGCGTCCAGACTGGTCACCTTCCCCGGCTACGCGCTGCACCGTGCCGACCGGCCTGGTGACGTGGGCTGCACGGCGGAGTGGCCATCGGATCCGCGGATCCGCGGCGGATCCGATCCGCAGGTATCGGATTGCGCCGACTGTCGCCTGGAGTCGCTCTGGCTGCGAGTGAAGCCGGAGCCCGGCCCGCACTTCTCCATCGCCGCAGTCTACCGGCCCCCGCGGCGTACGGTGTCGCCCCTGCAAGCAGACTACAACGAGCTGGAGATGCAGTTTCAACGGGCTTTACTGCGACACCCCGGACCTGTGCTTATTATGGGTGACCTGAACTGCAACTTACTCGACACATCAGCCAATACTAGCAAGGACCGCCTGATCGAGATGCTGCAATCGTTTACCTTACATCAGTTTGTGACGCAACCTACTTACTCATCTGGATCACTTTTAGACGTGGTGATTTGTAATTCTGGTGACGTCGACTAGCGTGTAAGATCATCTGGATCACTTTTAGACGTGGTGATTTGTAATTCTAGTGACGTCGACTAGCGTGTAAGATCATCTGGATCACTTTTAGACGTGGTGATTTGTAATTCTGGTGACGTCGTCCAGCGTGTAAGATCATCTGGATCACTTTTAGACGTGGTGATTTGTAATTCTAGCGACGTCGACTAGCGTGTAAGAGCTTTTAAATGTGCTTTTAGCCCTCATTATTTCATTCGTGCGCTTTTGTTTTCCAAAATGTCGCAGGAAGCCGTTCCGTATCCGTACACGGCTTTTAAAACGCATCGATCCTGTTTGTTTGCTCCGTGATTTGCATCTCGTTGACTGATCAAGTGTTTTTAGTTGCCCTTCTGTCGCTGGAATGTGGTCTCATTTTACTCACTGTCTCTTGCCGGTATTCAACAAACACGCTTCGATGAAACTTATGTCTGTTTGGAAC